>WOUH02000009.1:9630425-9646326 GCA_009936405.2 Stevia rebaudiana
ATATTACGGACCACCCTTTTACATTTTTATTATGTCTATGGCTTCTAATCCACAACCACTTTATACTATATATGGTCATCAACCAAATCCATGCAAATGCACCTTCAACTATTTGGATACTTATGTACATGAGTCCCACACCATCTCAAACCAATGCTTCCATGTTCATCCACTTTCATTACATACATGCTTCGTTTGTTTCCACGTCTCCCAACAACTTCTATTCTAATCATACCAACAATTATATGGCTAATATCCACTTACATACTAGCATGCATGTTTGAAATGAAAAACGTATACTAAACCATCTTCAACCCGTACCATGACAATCCGGATGTTATGAACTGGACCCGAGCCCAATAGCCCAATAGCCAAATTAAGAAGGCCCGGTAAATTAAAAGGAATTGAGGATTGTCAAAGTATATAACGAAGACCAGGATAATAAATGGGAATAACGAATATGATGATATGTATGTGTATGTGATCTTCTTCTCCCATCCCATGTTCATCTGATCTTCTCATCTCTTTTTCTTATTGTTTTTGATCTTCTCATCTCCCAAGTTAAGACACAACAATTACAATTCAGAATTCTATATGCCCTTGTGTCACCTAACTTCCAACAGCCAAATCACAGTACAAATATAAAACCTATTTGGCATTGTTTGGAAATCCATACAAGAACATGGCGATTCGGTAGTGATTTTCATGTTAACACTTTTCAATGGAAACCGGGTTGGCATTGGGGTTGGATTGATAATGCAACACCTAAAGTTCTCGACATTGTAGTTGATCGCCCATGGGATTCTAATCATGAATTTTGCATGAAAATGTGCTTCTGGTATAAGCTGCCTACTTCTTGGGTTGCCATGGTTGCTTGGAAATTTGCAGCAACAAAAGAATTTGAAATTTCCTCAGCTAGTAGCAGATATGTTGGTGGGAATGGGCCATATGTAGCTGACTCTCCTATTCGTCGGGCTGTTAAATGGATACACCTTGTTGGTTTTGTTAAAGGATTTACTATCACATTGTTGTTTGAGTTCCAAATTAGGTATACGTACCTTCGGTGGAAATGGTGCACATTGGATTCGATTATTAATCTGGAAATTGAAAGCAATGAATCCCATTCGCAATGTGATTTGGTTATAAAATCGAAAGTAGATCCTAAAAGAAAATCGTTTTTAGTTTCATGCGTAAATTTTACTTCACTTAACAGAAATGGATGTCAATTTATAGACATGGATAATTGTGAGTGGCTATTAAAAAAACATACCATATTTGACAAAGTTACGAGCAAGTCCATCTATCAAACTTTCAATATGAGTAAGCTTGAAATTGTTCAAAATGATATTCTAGTTGCTTCTGTATTTAAAATACTTTCTATTGAAATGTTGTGGCACTTATTTAATACTCTTCATTTCAAGTATGAGAAATACACTACCTCCATTGTATGGAAACCACAGTCTAAGGACACTCATGTTGATCCAAACTCCCCTACGAGTGATGTCCTAGGTGTTGTTGCTACTCTTGGAAAAGTCAATGATGATAACTTTTTCAAGATTCTATCAGAGTACTTGAGACTAAATGCAATGTTAGCATTGGTCTGCATGACATCTAATGGTGTTTCACATCTCGAAACTTATGACAATAATGGGTTTGCCTATCTGTACCTTTATGAAGAATGTCAGGGGGTCGGAGTGGAAGTTCTGGTGAGATTCAAAGATAATAAGGTGACGGTTGATTCCATTTGTAGGGAAATTGAGTCATTTCAGGACAAAAAAAGTTTGGTATTGAAGATATTGGATCTGCAACCGATGACCAGTGCCACTGCAGATATAAATGAACACGCGTGGTTCCAGCTGGGTTTGGTGTATGCCAAATTGGAATCTATAGTGGGAACACCAGAAGCAGGTGGTTGTAATTATCAGGCGTTTGATTTAGACTGTATTTTGAAACTGGAAGTGTTAGCGAATGACGTTCTCCTTGCACTTGACGGTGCACCAGGAGACACCAATGGTGATTTTGTAACAGCTTTTGAAGTTTTTGTGCTATCTCCTGATGTGCACCTCATTTCGGTTTGGCTAGTAGGAGGTGACCGACTCGCATTATGTGAGATAATACGTCTTCATATTAGACCAGCAGTTATTCTTCATGTTCATTCTAGTGGGACATGATCTATTAGAAGTTACAACATAACGGTGACTTGGACATCACGATTCCAATTGGCATTTGCATTATTACATAGTATGTTCTTTTCTCATCTCTATCCTCAGCCAAAGGACATTCCTTTTCCTCATTCCACTTCTCTTCCTATTGAGTTATCACCCAATTATACTCCGATAGCAATCCGCCCCTTCGAGTGCCAACACTACCACGCCCAAACAATCATGCAATTGGCTCCTGAAATAATATCGTATGAGGCTCTTTATGGACATCAGCCACCTGGAATAGCTTGTTTAGTCCTTGATTATCTTTCCATTGCCATTTTGGTAGCAAGTGCTTGGAATGGACCAGTGCCTTCCTTGTTCTCAACTTCAATATGACACTCTTTATGTTGAATGATTTCAATAAAATAGCTACTACGAAGAAAAGTCTCAATCAACCAAACATCCTAACTTTCACCTTGAGGACAAGGTTAATTTCAAGGGGAGAGTACTGTTATGAACTGGACCCGAGCCCAATAGCCCAATTAAGAAGGCCCGGTAAATTAAAAGGAACTGAGGATTGTCAAAGTATATAACGAAGACCAGGATAAGAAATGGGAATAACGAATATGATGATATGTATGTGTATGAGATCTTCTTCTCCCATCCCATGTTCATCTGATCTTCTCATCTCCTTTTTTTATTGTTTTTTATTTGTTTGGTTGTAATCCTTTTATTACATCAATTGAATCAAGTTGTTAATTTCAAATCACTTCACCCGATTAGTCCTACCACAACAGTTTTATTCCCAGTTCCAAAACACTATCGTCACCTTCAACCGACTTCCTTTCACTGTTCGGATATCCTCCTAATCAAAACGTAACCATCAGCCCCAAGTTTACCCAACCCTCACAACAGATTATACCCACTCGTGAATTCTTGGTTAGCATCTCGATCCTACAAGATCCGAGTCTTAACCTACGTTAATTTAATCTCGTTTGTTCATTGTTCATCATTTAGAGTGTTTTAGTATAATTTCCTTGATCGTGAGGTTACGCACAAGATGTATATATGAAACAGAAAGTGAATCGGATGCGGTCAGTACCTCGGTTTTCTGGTCGTACGGTGGCGGCTAGTATTAACACGCGGGTGGTGATTGAGTACTCCCGGTGGTTGTTGGCCGCAGTGATGGCATGCTCGGTTGATGCTGGCTGTTGCGGTGAATATGGGAAAGATGGTGGCTGATCACAATGATTGTTGGTCGTCTCGGTGGTCTCCGGTGTTGTCTCTGGTTGGGGTCTTCGCTGCAACAGATGGATGCAACACCGATGGTGCTTGTTTGACGTACGGTGTCTGGTGATTCACTTTGATGGTCGATGGAACCTCACCGGTTTGTAGAAGACGATCGGTTTGTAGGAGACGGTCCCATGTGCGTTTTTCTTTTTGGTTTTGCAATTGCCGCAAATGAGAGCATATATAAAGTTAGTGATTTGACATTTAATTGAAGTTTCATTATGGGCCCTTCAACTTAGAGTTCATATTTTCAAAACACCCTCTCAGTGTACTCAAGTATTTTTAATGTTCACGGTTAGATACGAGTCCGTATAATCTTCGGTTTTAAGTTTTGTTTATTTTATTTTGAATCGCTCGAGCTTGTTTATCATATACAAAAATTTAGTTCGGTTTCGTTATGGTTTATGTGCACACATTTTTTAACGTGTTTCTTAGTTGAACCTTAAAGAATACGGTCTCTTGACCACTTTCAGAAATCTGTGTCAAATCCGGGTAGTTCACTTGTATCCCAATTATAATAACTTAGCTAGTTAAATAATAATAAGATCAAAGTGTGAAGTCAATTCAGACTTCATACACATGAATAATCAAGTTAAATATATAAGAATATTTATATATAGAACTTATTTATATTATAGTACACCAATTTAATCTCAATTATGTTTAATACGTGGATGTTCAATATTATAATTAGTTCGTAAGGTTCGTTAGTAATTCCAACTAGAGCTGTAATACATTGAACAAGTAATAATCACATAATAACAAGGTTCGTTAATGCTAGAAGTGACTGGATTCGGAACCTGAAACTTCGAGGTGTCACACAAACAAAGCACTATGTGGGGAATTTGAAGCCTTAATGAAAAAGAAATTACAAATGAGTGCCATGGGGAACTTACTTTCTTTTTAGGATTTCAAGTCAAACAACTTTCTGATGGAATCTTCATTAGTCAAACAAAGTATGTTAATGATATTCTCAAGAAGTTTGAACTCACTAATTCCAAGCCAGCCACTAATCCTGCAGATCCAAGAGACAAACTTCAACCAATCTAATAGGGAAGCTAGTCAATCAAACCTACTACAGATCAATGATTGGTTCTTTCATGTATCTCACTGCAAGTAGACCTAACATCATGTATAGTGTGTGTGTGTTTGTGCAAGATACCAGGCAGATCCTAAGGAATCCCATGAAATTGGTGTCAAAAGAATTTTTAGACACTTAAAAGGAAAACCTGATCTTGGATTAATGTATCCAAAAGATGGGGATTTTTATTTAACTGCTTACACAGACATTGATTTTTGGGGAGATGATTGGGATAGAAAATTAACATCTGGTGGTTGTCAATTTCTTGGCAACAAACTGGTACCTTAGTAGTGTACGAAACAAACAAATGTGTCTATATCAACTGCTGAAGCTGAATACATAGCTGCTTCACAGTGTTACTCTCAAGTTCTCTGGATTCAAAACCAGATGCTTGATTTTGGATTTAACTTTCATAAAACTGAAATAAAAATAGATAATAAAGCTGCTACTTTCATGACTAAAAATCCAGTACAACATTCAAAAACAAAGCACATAAAAATAAGATATCATTTCCTTAGAGATAACTCTGAGAAAGGAATGATTAAATTAAGATATATCAACACAAAATTTCAACTTGCAGATTTGTTTACCAAGGCCCTATATCCAAAGAGGTTTGAATTTCTTGTAACAAATCTTAATATGATGAAATTTGAAGAAAATTGAAAAGAGTTTGATGAGTCACAGTATCAAAAGCATTTCAAAATTACAAAAACAAGATAAAATCTGAAAAATACAAAAATATGTGCTTATGAATATTGTATATATTTGTTTTCTTATCTGATTTTGATTTCTTGAAAAATGATAGGAATCTTTGATATAGAGGGATTTATCAAGTTTAAAATGTTCAAAAGAATTCTGTTGGATTCCTCAAAGTTTTGGTAGGATCAACTGATCCAAAGAAAATTCTGGATTAAGAGAAACAAAACTAAAAGAAATATGTAAGGTAATTTATCTATCTCATAATAAGGTATTAAATCAGTTTAATTTGGAATATAAGAAGTGAAAGTTGAATTTATAATGATCTTCCACCATAAAAAGTATATATATGCTAAAATAGAAGACTACATGTATCAGCTGCACATCAACCAAATAAGTGTATTTTATATATAGCAGTCTGTACATGCTTGTCTCAAAAGATCAAAAATAATTAAAAATTATTATGATCTGACTATGCACATCAACCAAGTAAGTGTTCAAAGAACACAGTACTAGTCAGTGAAAAAAAGAAAAGAATTGCAAAATTATTAAGTATTATCTACTTATATAATGGTAATCAAGTGGAGATCAGATATATATCCTTAAAATATTCTAAAATTCAACTTCAAAATGTGCCTTTTTATGTTTGTGATAAATGCTAAGTTACATCTAAATGGTACATAATTGAACAAATTCTCATAATCCAGCATTGGACACATCATTAGATTTTAAATGGATAAACAATACCAATGTTTGAAAATTCAAATTTGAAATCCTAAAATCAATTTAAAGTTGTCAATGAACATTTTATTAAAGATATGATTTTAAGAATCAAATTATTTATCAGATAACAATGTGTAAATACAAAATTTCTTTTACAGTATGCCAAACATCTTTTATATTGTGACTTCTCAAAACCCACTTCATCTAAAAAACAATAGAAAATACAAAGGTAAAGATCAAAAAGATTTTAAAACTTTCTTCATATCATTTTTGTTTATAATAACTTGGATTTGGAAAATTAGCAAATATAAAGAAAATGGAGTTTTATAGGGAAATTCAAAACAGCTAAATTAGTTGACAAATGTTTCATTTCACCATTAATTGTAAAGTAATTTGCAAAGCTATCATGTAAGTTTGCAGTGCTGACACAAAATTGACCAATGCTGACATGAAAATCATCCCTGCCGACAGCAAGAATTCACAGGATTTCTCAAAGTAATCTGTACTGCTGATAGGTAAGTCAGTAATACTAATGAGATAAATCTTTCATGCTGACAGCAAAATTCACTGTTCATAAAATACGTAACTGCTGACAGGTAAGTCAAAGTTATCTGCTGAACACAGGTAAGTTTTCATCCCTAAGTTTTCACATATGCTAACAAATAAATATGAATGTTGATCCCTTAGCATGGATTAAGTAATAATACTACCAGACAAATTGATCAAATGTTGACACACATACTGATCAAGTAGTATGTTACCTGAACCATTAATCAATGTTGATACTTAAGAAATAAATTTCAAATCTTTGGTTAAGTAATTTTGTTTCCTGAACAAATGATCACTGCTGATCATGAATCAGAATTGCCAGAAATGTTAACCAAGTCACCACTACTGATGCCTAAAAATATTAGTAAGTCTGTGGTGCTGACAGCTTAAATCGCGAATGATGACAGTGAAATTTATCTCTGCAGATGAATAAAATCTCAACACTTAGCAAATTTTGATTAACTATCGTCTGTTTAGGGGGAGCACGTGAGTCTTTAATGAAATCACGTGTTAGTCATATTTTATCATTTAATGTTTCACTTTTGATCCTCGTACACATTTTGAAAAACTATAAAAGGATTTTGAATTCACTTTAATCACTTATCACCTTCAAAAACACACTTACGCTAAATCCACTCGTTAGAACCCTAAATCCTCAGACATCGACGAACGAATCTTCAAGTTACAAAATTTCTACATCTTTAAGTTACAAAATCTGTTAATCTACTGTACTTAAAGGTTAATAACAAGCAAATCATTTTAATTTCATCTAAAATCATAAATTGCTTCAAACCCTAACTGAAAATCGTTACGATAGTACCTAAAAGTAACTTTAGAGAACCCGATATGACACAATCAACTGAAATAATAAAAATAACTAAAATCAATTGATTTTCAATTAAGCTAACTTGATAATTCACTATTTATAGTCAAAATTCAAACTTGTCCTAAATTTTTTGACTGTTTTATGCAGATATGGCTCTTTTATCTTATTCGAGGGAACACAATGTTTGTGCTTTCTTAAATGAAACACATCCAAGAGCTCATGGCTTTAGAGAGATGCTACACTTCATCAATAGAATACAATTAGTGCAAGCTAGACCAGTATTACACAGACAAATGATGTAACACCCTCGCCCTCGTAATAACCAATATTGCCCGCTTTGCCTATGCAGAGAGCTCACAGATTTGTTTTTGGTTGCCCGGTGAAAACTTCCCAGTAGGTCACCCATCCTGGTATTACTCCTACCTGAGCACGCTTAACTGTGGAGTTTTTAAGGATCTACAGCCATCTATGCCCAAAACGCGTTGGTGATTTAAGAGGTTAGGTATTACTTATGAATTAGGAATGTCTTAAGTCCACGGCCGATGTGGGAGGTTGCCATTGGTGTTGCAATCACCCCCTCCCATCGTATCAATGATATGGGAGGTTGCAAATGATGGGTGTCACAATCACCCCTTTAGGGACTCATCGTCCTCGATGAGTTATTGCCCCACATCCCGAACGGCACAGGAGTGTCTCTGATACCACTCTGTAACACCCTCGCCCTCGTAATCACCAATATTGTCCGCTTTGCCTATGCAGAGAGCTCACGGATTTGTTTTTGGTTGCCCAGTGAAAACTTCCCAGTAGGTTACCCATCCTGGTATTACTCCCACCTGAGCACGCGTAACTGTGGAGTTTTTAAGGCTCCACAGTCATCTAAGCCCAAAACGCGTTGGTGATTTAAGAGGCTAGGCATTACTTATGAACCAGGAATCTCTCCTGTCCGCGACCGATGTGGGAGGTTGCCATAGATGTTGTAATCACCCCCTCCCAACGTATTCATGATGTGGGAGGTTGCAAATGATGGGTATCACATGTACCATTAAATTATATGTTTTTAATGATTTAACAGTTTTAATAAAATTATAACGTATGAATAAAATGATAAATATTTGAGTTCACGTGCGATTTTTTAGTCATCTCTCATAAAGAGTGATTTTCTCACACACTAGGTGCAATCCTCTTATGTTTAAGATTAAACTATTAAATCCTCTTCAAGTTAGGTTATGATGTAGATTATCTAAAAAATTAAAATTATATTAGTGGGTGTAGAGGATAGTAAGTAAAACGGGTAAAACCCACCCACGAAGCCCCAATTAACAGACCCGGCGGGAAACCAATGAGCGGGAAAAGTGTAACAAACTCTTGACACGTGACAAAAATCCAGAGGCATCCAAAAAGTCTCAATTATCCGGACCATTGGGGGAGAACATGCTTTCCTCACCATTAGGACCCACCCAAACAACCTATAAATAACAAGATCACTTGAGGAAAGGGCAACACGCAATCTGAGAGAATTCACCTGCAATTGATTTAAGTTCTAGATTTACATTCATGTTGTACTTGAGAATTAGATATCAATTAATTGTAATCGTGATTATAGAAATAGAATTACAAAATCCATTGTATTAGTTCTCTGTTTCTTCGGTGGGTGTTAGTTCTATAAAATAAATAGACACGTACATTTTGTGTCAAAATTATATTACGGTTTTGTGTGTTACTTTAAATGTAAAAGGCAATTAATTTTTGTGTTAAGAATTTATCATATGAATTATGAATTATGAATTATGATGTATGAAGACCAAATATTTTGGGTTTATCTTGTCTTTGAAACAATTCATAATGCATGTGGGCCAACGGTGAGAAATAATATAAAAGGATGTGAACTAGAAAGACGTGAAAATGTAAAATTTGTTGGGTGTAGACTTTGGAGGGATCCGATGAAAGGGACATGAAGAAAGTGAGTCGCCGGAAAATTCCGGCAGGTCTGGGTGGGTGGGTGGCACAGTGTTCCGACGTGTATCGCCGCCGTAAGGTCAAAATAGTAATTAGTAGTCAAGTCTCCGTGTGGTCCTCTATACTCCCTATAAACGATAGTGACTGTGAGAGTATGATGTGTTTGCATCTCATTTGCATTTATTTAGTTGATACAGTATATTTATACATATCAGCATTTATGTACGAGATTTTTTCATTTAAGCCCCTGCAATGTTAAATGTTTTTCAAAACAGCAAAACCTCACACAATGTCTAATGGGTTTTCTAGTACAACTGTACAACTAGGTTAACCAATTTTCTATGGTCCCTCTTCATGGCTCTTTTCTTCCAACCCGCTCTTCCGTCTCTTATCGTATTTATCTACCTCATATACGATATACATTATACGCACCTACATACAGTATACTATATCATACAAGAGTTGTTTGAAACTATGATGGACTATTAAAGGATTCGATTGATTTAGATGTAGACTCTGAATCATTTTACATGTTTTTAAAAGTTACTCATTAAGAGGTTATCCAAACTATTAGAGGTATATCCAAACAGTTATTGTTTCTTACCAATTTAGATGTAGCATCTTATTAAAAGACTATTAGACATTCACATAGTCTAGTTCAAGACTATGAGAGACAATTCAGGAACACATTCTAGTCCAGTTGAGTTACAAACCTTTTGGAGGTGGGCAATATATAATTCTTTTTTTGTCTACTAAGTTTAAACACATAACTAACTCTTTGTTCCAAAACTTATCTTTCACAAAGAAACTTCTAACGACTTAAAAATAACAAACCATCGTAAACTCTTCATCATGATTGAATTATACACAATTTGCTGAGATGCTAATTTCTAAACTCTTCATCATGATTGAATTATACACAATTTGCTGAGATGCTAATTTCAAACCTGCATGATGCTTAGATTTTAGAGTAAATTACACAAATCGTCCTTTATGTTTGCCCCATTTTGCAGTACATGTCCTTTATTTTCAAAATTGACGAGAATCGTCCTTTGTGTTTTGATAAATTACCCGCTTTGTACTTTATGATAGCATACGTTAAGTTTTTCTGTTAAATTAGTCACGTGGATTGCATATGTGGGTATATTTTGTTCTTTTAAAACTAGAGAGTCCTTCATGTAATATCGGAAACTTAATAAATTAAAGTGAAAACAAGCAGAATCATGAAGGGCTATAAAACAAAAATAAGGTTCTTTTTTTACATTCTTCCTGTTCGTCGACCTCCAAAACAGGCGAACACCATGAAAACTGATTCCTAAACGTAACTCTAAGGCCTCCAATCGAGATCGAATCTTATACCACATATCTCTAAGGCAATGCCATCGAAAATTGATTCCTAAACATATTTTGGTATGAAATCGGGTAAATATACACCAAGAATCGAAACCAAGTGAAGATTGAATTTCTTATTAAAATCCGAGATTTGCATCTCGACATCTCGAATCGCGACCGCAGTTGTCGTTCAAACTATGTCTATGGATGTCGGATTGGGGAAATCGAAGGTGGATCTATGTATGGATGTCGGAAAATCAAAGGTGGAAAAAGGGAAAATCGAAGGTGGATCTGTGTATGGATGTCGAAAATCAAATGTGGAAAAAAGGAAAATCGAAGGTGGATCTGTGTATGGATGTCGGATTGGGTGGTGGTTTTAACTCATGATGGGGATGACGGCTCGGGGTGGTGGTGTTGCCAGATTTGACGGATTTTAGGTGGTAGTGATGGTGGCCGATGGTGGTAGCAATGGTGGCCGTTGGTGGGTCTTCAATTTTTATTTAGCCCCTCATGATTCTGTTTGTTTTCTTTTTAATTTATTTAAGTTTTCAATATTACATAATGGGCTCTAGTTTTAAAAGAACAAAAATACCCACATGTGCAATCCACGTGACTAGTTTAATAGAAAAACTTAATGAACATTAGCATAAAGTACAAAGCGGACAATTTATTAAAAGGGGGCAGCTATCCTCCTTGATTTTTTTTTTCAGTAAAATATATATGTTAAAATTGTGACTGTCTCCCATAAATTTTTGTGATTGCCCTCAGTCCGCCCTCGATCAACCCCCAAGTCCACTATTAATTGTAAATGTTAGTAATAAAACATAAGTTGAAAAAAAACCAACTAATAATATAAGCCTAATTTAAAATAAGCTTAAGTTCATTATTAATTTTATAAGTTAAACCAAGTCCAGCACTAACATATTATGATTTTATATATGAAATTTCCGTTTAATTGTCTTTTTAAACATGATCCGACCCGATTATACTCAAACTAGCCCAACTATAAGAGAAAAAAATTATAATATAACGATATTTATACGACCATAAAAAATTTCACCCTCTATGGAAAAAAAAAACTAGGCCCGCCATTGAACAAACAACCTTTCCTTTAAAAGGAAGATTGGGGCTTCGGGTAAACTTTAACACCACGCTATGGAGAAAACTTGAACACCTTCGATCATTACTCTCATTCTCAAAACTCTCCCTTTTCTATGGCACCACCACTAAGAATCGAACTCTTATCCACCATCAACCAAGGAAGCACCCAACGAACTTATGAGTCATCACATCGGTAGCTTACCGCTATGCTGGTTCCTACAACCATCTCACACACTAAGTAACTATATTTTGTTTACAGAATGTATCAGCTACTTGCAGCTAAGTCGTTCGGTCTCAACAACTAACTCTTTACATACTCTATATCTCTTACATATACTGGATAAATTACTAGCTGAGTATCGAGGAGTGGTTTGGATACCTAATTGATTGACCCCCTTCTCAAGAGTTTTTTCATTTTTGTAAGTACGAGCGAAGAAGGTGATAAGGTTGGCACCACAAAAAGTTGGACCAACTTCCTGACCTTATTTTTGGTGTAGCAACATACATGATTACCCATAATTACGAATTATGTCGTTTATGATAAGTTGCAAATTTTGGCACATCATAGATCACGAGTAAGTATAAAGATGGTTAACATTCTTTGTACCACAATTTTTTGTAGTATCACCTTATATCATAAATAATAGAATTGTTAAGTAAGTTATACCAAACATAGCGATGCAAATGATACGACTACACAAAAACTATGATAAAGATAAAAACAACAAAAACCAAAGTGGATTTTGCTTCCTTTTGAGCTCTAAAGAAAGAATAGCAGAAAAGTATCGACTTTTCAGCCGAAAACAATTCTTTAGGGGCATGAAAAGCACATTTAACAAATTAAAAAGGACTAACAAAGCAATTTCTTTTCAATAATATGTTCCCTTTTAAGTTCACTCGGTTTCTCGACCATGTGACTTGAGTGTCCATCATATGCTCTCTCTCTCTCTCTCTCTCCTTTCGCACTTTCTCTCTCTATCTCTCTCATTTCAAGACCTTGAGGTTGCTGCTATGAAGATTCCTCTGTTCTTCTGCTGGTAGAATCGGTGGGTTGTTCTTTAATTTTTTCTATTCTTCTGGCAAGCGGATTCTACTTGATTCCTCGATGTTTCATTATACTGTGTTGTAGCTTGCTTTATTACAAATTTGAATTGAAGGTCTAGGGTTTGATTTGTATGCTTATTTACTGTTTTAACTCGTTTGATTTGTTTTTTCTGTGATCAGCGTTGTGACGAGCTGATTTTGAATTGGACTTTGTTTGGTACGAAATTGAATCGATTTGTTTGTATTTGAGTTACGATAGTGCGTTTCGGCGATTAGAGCCAGACCGAAGGTTGGTTTGGTCAAAGTTTAAGCTGACAGTAGTTGAATTTTGACTACTGAGTCAGGAAATTTTGTTCCAAAACGTATTATATGTGCTGTTTGAGGTTATTGAATTCGAGATTGGAGTTCGTCTAGTCAAATTTGGAAGAATTTCACTTCAATTTTGGTTTCATTTTCGGAATTGGCTCTCCAAAATTCAGAATTAAAGTGTTTATTAGCTGAGAATCAGGATTAACATTGTTTTTAGTTCTTTGATCTTTCATGGACCTTTGATTCAAGGCCAAGGATTAAAAGATCTCAAACCACCATTCTATTAGGGCAATTATGAAAATTATTAGTTAATATTTATTTTCGATGTTCTCACTCATAATTTTAGATGTCTACTGTGATTTAGTCGCACATAATTTGGATCAATTGTCTGATTTTGAATATTCTAATAAACAAAGCGAATTCAATTGGGAAATCGATCATAAACACATCAGTTTGTGTTCATTGCATTCCAGAAATTGAAAGTCCTGGGTTGACTTTTGAAGTCAAGGGCTGTACTTGTGAGTCTACCATTAGTCTTTCCCAACATTATATCTTATCTTCTTTTCTAATTTGTATTTTATCTCAGTATGATCTCTATTACATAAGTAATAACATGTTTGTGATGTTTTAATTTTCTATCTTATGATTGGTATCTATATAATTTAAATTCAGAATCAAGCTATCGGGCTCAAGCTGCAAGATCACTTCTTGAATATTATTTTAGGGAAGAGATGGTGGCTGAGTCTTGGTTTCGCGGTTTATGGAAAGTTTCAAAAAAACATGACAACGGTCACGAAAAGGTTCGAATCGGTGTGTTGGCTTTTGAAGTAGCTAGCTTGCTTTCCAAGATAGTTCATCAATGGAATTCGCTTACCGATAAACAGGTTTCGAAATTAAGAGATGAAATCAGTAATTCAGTGGGTATCAGAAAACTTGTTTCAGAAGATGATGGTCACGTAGTAGATTTAATATGTGCTGAAATGCTTCATAATTTAGAAAATGTCGCAAAAGTTGTGACCCGACTTGCAAAACGATGCAATAACCCCCTTTTGAAATGTTTTGAGCATGCGTACAAGGACTTGATCAAATCAGGTGTTGACCCGCACCAATGGCAGATGAGTTCAAAGAAGATGAACAAGAAAGTGAAAAAGATGGAGAAATTTGTTCTTATCAATGCAAATTTGTATCAGGAAATAGAAACCGTAACAGAACTTGAACAAATGTTGAGGAGAATGAAGAGTAATGAGGATCAAGATAGCATAACTTTGGTTGAATATATGAAGAAATTGTCATGGAGGCAACAAGAAGTCAAACGATTGAAAGATATGTCTTTATGGAACAAAACTCATGATTATGTTGTTTTCCTTCTCGCAAGATCCGTTTTCACTATTTTTAACCGAATCACTCATGTTTTTGATATCAAACATGAGTTGCCACCTGTCGAATACTCTGATTCTCTAGATTCTGATTTTATAAATCGAAGTCAATCTGTTTCTGCATTGCTTCAATCTTCAATCCACCCATCTGAAAATCGAATTCCCAAATTTTCATCCGGGCCATTGGGAGACATAACTTCCAGATCCGGCCCGATTTCAAGTACAAATAACACGCATGCTTTCTATTCGGGCCCACTTGGTAATTCAATCCCATATTCTGGTAAACACCAAAACATTACTCACTCTGGTCCTATTGGAAAGTCAACATCAAAGTCAACAACAAAGTCCGGCCCGCTAGCGCGTGCTACAAGAACCGGACTGAAACTATGGCATGGAAAAACCGCAACACCAAACCGTTTAAGCACCACCGGACCGTTTACAGGACACATGAACATGAACGGAAACAGTTCTGCAATCCCGCATACGATTCAAGAATTTGAAGTGGAAATTAGTTCTAAACAAAAGAAATTTGACGCGTCTCCAGAAACCCTCGGTGCTGCTGCATTAGCTTTACATTATGCTAATGTTATTATTGTACTTGAGAAACTTGTTGCATCACCTCACTTAATTGGTCATGATGCAAGAGATGATTTATACAACATGTTACCAAAAAATGTGCGAAGCGCGCTTCGAACGAGGCTAAAACCGTATGCTAAAAGCTTGGCTTCATCGGATTACGATACGGGTTTAGCTGAAGAATGGAGCGAGGCTATTTCGGGAACTTTAGAATGGTTATCTCCACTCGCTCATAATATGATTAGGTGGCAATCTGAAAGGAGTTTCGAGCATCAAAATCTGCTTTCTAAAACGAATGTACTTCTTGTACAGACTCTTCATTATGCAAATCAAGAAAAAACGGAAGCTACGATTACTGAACTTCTTGTTGGTCTTAATTATATATGGCGGTTTGGTAGAGAAGTTAATGCGAAAGCTATGCAGGAATGTGAAAGCGGTGGTGTCTTTGATGATCATAGTGAACCGGTAAACGTGGTGAGTTAACCATGGTTAGCCGTTAGCTTATTGGCAATGACAACGGTTCTAGTCTAAAGGGACCGGGACCTGGACCTGCTTCATAAGCTGCTTGCGGGTGCATAATTAAAAACCATGAACCATGATCAAGCCCGGTGGTTAACAGGTACTGTTTAAGATTCTGAAGATACATGTTTTTTTTTATGGTTGCAGTGTTGATAACTGTTGACCTTTTTGGCATAGAATTGATATGGGTATTTGCTTGTTAGGTGAGTGTGTTATTGTAGATGTATAGTTAAAATGATGAAACATTTAATATGATGTGGATTTTACCCTATGAAAGTTTTCACTTATGGAATATAAGATGTTTGAAGTTGAGCAGATGTCATGCATGTATCATGTATCATGTATCATGTATCATGTATCATGTATCATGTATCATGTA
>WOUH02000009.1:9648751-9659471 GCA_009936405.2 Stevia rebaudiana
GTAGAAGCCGACGTTCACCGATTTTGGATGTTGATTTTTTGACCGTTGGAGTCAACCGTTGAACCTATTAAAAAAATTATTAATCAAATATATTCAATCATATAAACCCAACCCATTTAATCATTTTTTTCTCACAATTTCTTCTTTTCTCTCTACAATTCTCACATAATTCTTAATTTTTTCACCCAATACAGTTTGCAAAAAATGGAGCCGTTTAGCCAATACGATTCGTCAAGTTTCGAAGATGAACACGACGAACTTAGGTGATGAAATTTCGAACTTAGGTGATGAAATTTTGTAGCCACGAGTTTACAAATGAATCCCCAATCGACGGGGTCCTCTTCAAGAAGGTATGTAAATACCCATAAAATTTTTAGTTAAACGTACCATATATATTTCTTTATATTTATCTATAGTTATATTTTTATTTGTTTTCTAAGATATATACGTCGTGACGATCGTGAAGAATCACACAAACGTATTTTCGACCAATATTTTGATTATTCAAACCCAATATATACTCCATAAATGTTTTCAAGAAGATTTCGTATGCAAAAAGAATAATTTTTGCAAATCGTCGGAGACATGGAAATGACCTACGAATGCTTTCAAACAGAAATGTGATGCAAGGGGTCATCAAAGGTTTTCGGCACATCAAAAGTGCACGTCTGCCATAAGAAAATTAGTGTATGGTAATCGTCCAGATTCCATAGATGATTTTTTACAGATGTCTGAGAGAACGACACGTGATAGTCTCGACAATTTTTGTGACGGTGTCATTTCTTTGTACGCAAAGGAATTTCACCGAAGTCCGACTTACCATGATGTTCAGTTGCTATACCAAGCACATGAAGCAAGACACAGATTCCCTGAGATGTTGGGTAGCATAGATTGTACACATTGGAAGTGGAAGAATTGTCTGAGGTCGGATAACGACCTCAATGTACTTGACTGTTCGTGGGCTTTCAACAACATAGTTGATGGAAGCGCCCCAAAATGCTCATTTATGGTTAACAGTGTTCAATACAAGTTTGGGTACTATCTTGGCGATGAGATTTATCCTAGTTAGGCAACAATAGTCAAAAGCTTTAGTGATCTGTCAGAGAATGATTTGAAACATCAGCGCTTCAAGAAGGCACAAGAAGCAGCACGCAAGGACGTGGAACGAGCCTTTGGTGTTCTTAAGGGAAAGTGACAGATACTACACTATCTGGAAAAACAAATGCATCCACGAAATTTAAGAAAAATCATGTACACGTGCATTATCCTACATAACATAATTTTGAAGGCAAAGGGTCAAGCAATATCACCCGAGTACATAGAAGACCCGCCAAGTGAAGAACTTCCAGAAGTAGACATTCTTAACCAAATACGCTCAAACACAACCCACAACAATCTTCGTTCCGATCTTATCGAGCATTTGGAGCATATATCAACAATGGCATGCCAATTACTAGTGCTTATTTAATCTTTTTATTTAATCTTTTATGTAATTTTTTTTATTAAGTAGTTTTTTTTAAATTAAGTTGTATTTTTTTATTTGAATTAATGAAAGTGTTTTATTTAAATGTTAAAAAGTTTAACTAATATTAATATTAAATGTGTGATGAGGTGGAAAAATAGGACGATACCGAGTAAAATATGAAAAAGTGGGGAAAAATGATGTGACGCTGATGGCTGACGTGATAGTGGAAAGAGTGAGGAGTGGATGACTCCTAGTGGCCTAATAAAATTCTCTTTAACCTATCTGTCCTGAAAACTTAGTTTAATGGTTTGGGCTTCTACCTTCCAATGTGGAGGCCAGGGGGTTCGAATCCATCTGAGAGCGGTTTGAAGGACATCAGGTGATGGATCGAATACAGATTTAACCAGGGTTTGATTCTGATGGGTGGCGAATGTTTACCCATTCCACGGGGTTCCTGCGCATCTGGTGTGGTCATGCATTCTCACGAGGGTCGAGTAATGGACCTTGCTTACAGGCCACGAAAGTGAGGGATAAACGACTACGTTAAAAATAAAAAACTCATTAATTTCTAAGTAAGATAACTTTACTAATCGTTAGACCATGAGTTGCCGAGTAACATGCTACCTGTTGCGTTTCGATGTATTTTGTGATCGATCGTAAATATAATTTCTCTTCCCTCCTCCGTTGCATGCATTCCGTCGTAAATAAATCACCGGCAACCACCACCGCTACTGTATATGGCGACGTCGAGTGCGCAAATATCAAATTCTCTCGGTGAAGCAGTAGATCGAACCGCTGAATCCGAACCGGTTGAAGGCGAACACGGTTCGGACGCCGTTGATTGGACCAAAATCGATGTAAATGCTCTTCATCTTCCCTTCTTGTTCTTAGGCTTGTGACTACGATTTATATTAAGTGTTATTTCGTCAGTAGATATACGAATATGTGTTTAAATGCTTTCATGATTGACTCCAATTGTATAATTTGTGGCGGTTACAGGAGCCTGTTTCTCCTGGATTATCTGGAATTTTGTTCGAAGCTGAGACTGTTATAGTTGAGGCAAGCTTTTCTCTCCAAATTAGTATTTCACTAAACCAAAACCATGTGTTACGTTTTTGCTTTTTGATTATATGAATGCTTCCTACATTTCTCGTGAAGAACTACAGTTCGATTTTGATGCAAAAATTAGTAAATATCCATTGAAAACTTGTTATATGTTCTCCTGTATGTATGAAATTAACGTCATTATATTTAAAAGTGCTTCGTTAATTCCGTAGAGTCTAATGCATTTAGTATTTTTTCTCTAAAAAACTCATAGTTACAATCGATTCTGAAGGTCAAATAAGATCCATTTGAAGCTCAAATTATAATGGAATTTAGTACATCTACACATGAATATGCTATCTTTGTGATTGAAGAAAACAATGTAAAGTTGCAATTGTGTCAATGGAAACTTGATACAAAAGCATAATAATCTCACTGTCCCTTCAACCGTAACATTATAAATATGTTGATCAATCTGAATCTCTGCAGGGAAGGCCTGGTTCTGGCGTGCTGTTTCATTTTTATGACACAAATTCGTTTCATTTCATTTCAAAGTGTTCTCTGAGTTTGTCTATTTTGCTTTCAGGGGTATGGTGTTCTTGTTAACACTGATGAATCAGGTACTGTATATGTGACCAATTTCCGTCTTCTGTTTTTGGTAAGTTCTTCATCTATGATTGTTTTATTACAGAATTGTGCAGTAGTATTAACTATAATCATAAGTTGTTAGATCGTTTCTGACACTTCTATTACTCAGAAAAAAGGTTGATTGGTTACATATGCAAACATATGGCTGCCATCTGCAAATAGGCTCACTCACAGAAACATGACCACATGCACACAATTTTTGCTTACATATCAACTATGAACTTTCATGATTGCTTTGCTAATTCCCCATATGGTGTTATATAATAACTGATCATTCTCGTATATCTCTAAGCACCTAACTACGCCAATTTTCTCTGTATCTGACATATTATTTTTTTTCATACTTTTAAGAGTGAAGGATCCAGAGAAGTTATTGAACTAGGAACGATACCACTGGCTACCATTGAAAAGTTCAACAAGATTGTAAGTATTGCTTGTTTATAATTTACCATTTCTTTTAATCTGAAGGAGCACATCCTTGACCTTAATATCACTAATATTTTTCTCTTAAGCTAGTTTTGTAGTTCTTTGAATGTTCTAAAATGATCTTGAAAATGGTTGTTTTCAGGAGATAAAGCAGCCATCTGGTACTCGACAGACAGAAAAGACTCCCACACGTAGGCTTCTTCAGGTTGTTGGTACGGTAGATCACTTCCATAATATGTAATTTTTTTTAATCATGCATTAATTAAGATTATTTTATTTGCAAATCTAAAATTTGTTGGGAGTTAAATATATCAATTTTCTTTGGTATATTTACAAAAAACAAATGTATGTGAACTCAATAGGTCGTTGGAAATTGTCTGTATATCTGTAGTATTAAAAAACTGAGTACTAGAATATTATTTTTTCGAACAACGAGAAAAAAAAAACATTTGCTTAACTATCTAGGTTTGTTTCTTTTTCAGGCAAAGATATGAGAATCATTATGTTTGCTTTTCGTGCTGGGACTAAACAGGTCATTTAATATCATTGCATTTGTAAATTGTCAATCTTTTGGCATTATTTTGATTATTTTGGATTGTAATTTACAGAGAAGTGCTGTATTTGATGCATTGCTGATGGGGACAAGACCTGCAAGACTCTGGGATCTTTATGCTTTTACTTCTGGTTCTTCTAATTACAGTAACACTAACCCTAAAGTGCGATTAGTAAACGAATACTACCGACTTCTTGGTATGGGATCACTTCAGTCATCAATAGGCACAATTGAAGATGGTTTGTTCAAATTATCTAATGATTGGTGGAGGATTAGTGATGTAAATGCAAATTATAATATGTGTGCAACTTACCCATTTGCCTTGTTAGTTCCAAAAGCCATTAGGTGAGGTTATTTATTTAATCATCATTAGCACCTTTTTTTTTTCAAATTTATATTGTATTGTCACTTGTGTTTCTGATTTCAGAGATACAGATCTCCTGAAAGCTTGTACATTTCGTGCACGTTGTAGATTGCCTGTAATATCATGGTGTGATAAACGTAAGTATCTAAATTCTAGTATTTGTCATCCTTTTTAACACACACGTTTCTTCTTTAAATATATTTTTATGTATCAAATTCATTATTATAGTTATTTCAAAGCTCATCATGTATTTAATTTCATTGGTATGCAGGGACCGGAGCTGTTCTTGCGCGGTCATCCCAACCATTAGTCGGCCTCATGATGAATATGAGGAGGTAATGTTTACTTTGACTTTTGTAAATTTTACAAACGGTCAAACTTGCGTACTTATCTTGTTATGACATAATACAGCAATGCTGATGAGAATTTAGTTGGTGCCCTTTGTACTCGACTTTCTAAGGAAAGAGGACGGAGGTAAAAAGGCGTTTTTTTAGTTGTGAACGTTTCCATTATATGTTTTTTATTTCTTCGGTTATATTATTTTTACATGTGTGTTTTTTATACAAATGAAAATGAATATCATATTTTCTCTAGGAAGTTATATATAGCTGATGCAAGACCTCGGAAAAACGCTTTGGCAAATGGAGCCATGGGTGGGGGTTCAGAGTCATCTTCCAATTATTTCCAGTGTGAGGTCCGTCAACGATTTTTGCACTAGAATAATATGCGTAACATACGTTTTTTGATATCCAAAATATGTTTTTTCTAGATTGTATTCTTTGGTATAGACAATATCCATGCTATGAGAGAGAGTCTTGTTCGGCTCAGAGACTACTTAGATACACATGGAACCAAATCATCAGATGGAATGTCATCATTCTTGGTATAACTAAAAACCCTTAACATTGTTTTTTTCATTTTATGTTATGTTCTTAAGTTTTGTGATTTTATTTATCAGAGAAACAGTGGATCGACATGGGGTCGAGGTAATCTCAGTAGTATGTCTGCTTCAGTATCAACCCTCGGTGATAGTGGTTGGTTGATACATGTTCAAAATGTATTGGCTGGTTCTGCTTGGATTGCTGCTCGTGTTGCCTTGGAGTCTGCATCAATGCTTGTTCATTGCAGGTAATGTCATTATTTTATGTTTTTGATACGCACATTCATCATTTTTTTTAGTTTCGTTCAAAAACAATATAGATTTGTATGCTTTGTGTTATCATTAAATTTTAATAGTATGCATTCTTTTAGGAAAATTAATATGCTATTGTTAGTAATAATAGTACGAGTACAAGCATGATTTGTGATATAGTATACATTTCTATGCTTAGGTATACATATTTTATATATTAATGAGCGAACACAAAGAACCATGTACATATTCATTTTATTAATAAACGAACATGAATAAGAAAGTACATTCGTCTGTTTAGTTTCGTAAACTTAGATGCATCAAAACGAAAAACCATGTTTGTGTTTATTCAGTTCGTTTACATCTTTATACACCATCATGCTTTAAGCTATATTCATTGTTTATGCTTCATTGCAGATTTGCAGTTGTCTAATAAAATCAATTTTTAAGACAATTTAGATGCAATTTTTTTTAAGAATAAGTTTAAGTTGATAACTATACTTTTGGCGTTAAATTATTGTGGTAACAGTGATGGATGGGACAGAACGAGCCAGCTAGTCTCTCTTGCAAGTTTATTACTTGATCCATATTACCGGACAATAAAGGGATTTCAGGTATTTACTTTTCATACATACGAATATACGATATGATTACTAAAATTTCCATTTATTTAATTTAACATACGGTTTGATGCAGGCTCTTGTTGAAAAAGATTGGCTTGCATTTGGTCATCCATTTTCAGACCGCGCTGGCATGCTAAGTTTTTCTGGAAGTGGTAGTATGCCTTTAGAACTTTCTAGACATTCTTCAAGTCCGAACATCATATCAGCACCATCATCAACATCACCATTATCACCTTCATCCACACGTCAGTTACCCACATCATTCACATCTCAAGCTTCACTTTCCTCTAACTCGCAGCATTCAAATCATTATTCTCCAATATTTCTTCAGGCATGCTTTTCAATATCTTCTAGTTTATTGATCTTGAATTTTTGCTAGTTAAATGTACATTATGTCAAAACCTTCTAATTATGTTAATCATGTGTATTTGATTTCATTTGACAGTGGGTTGATTGTGTCTCACACTTATTACGAATGTACCCTTTTGCATTTGAGTTCTCATCGGTAAGTATGTGTCCTTTCATGGAAGCGCGTATGATTTTGATTATCTTAATGTTTTTGACTCGTTGAAATGTGCAGGCTTTTCTAGTTGATTTCCTCGACTGTGTGCTTTCATGTCGGTTTGGGAACTTCTTGTGTAACAGGTGTCTTATAAAGTTAAATTTATATGTCTAAACTAAAGGTGGAAATGTTAATCCATTGACTTATGAATTGGTAGATTCAGGTTTCATTAAATAGAAACCACACATTTGGTTTAAAACAAGTATAATTCAGATAAAAGTTTAATTACAATAAGAATCTTTTCTTTTTGTATATAATATGTGGTTAAAGTTCACAAGATATGAAATTTTTTTATTTCTGTTTTTTAGCAATACTAAAAAGTTACGCATTTTGACCCACCCAAATTAGATAAATTGCTTTTTTTTAATTTTTTAAATAATCATTTCAGCGAGAATGAAAGAGTGAAAGCTGGTGTTTATGACGCATCTGCATGCTTGTGGATGCATTTGGCTGATATGCGCGGTTCAGAGGGAAATTCTCATGTACACTACAACATGTTTTATAACCCATCTAAACATGATGGCCCATTATTACCACCAGCAGCAGCTTTGGCTCCAACATTATGGCCCCAATTTCATCTTCGATGGTCATGTCCTTCTGAAGCCCAATCTACCCAGGTTGAAGCCCAATGCAGAGACATGATGTGGAAATACTCTGAACTGCAAAAGGTAATTACAATTTCTGACTCGTAAATGGGTTGATTTTGATTTTGTTTTATCTCTAATGGGTCAAACAAACTAAATTAAAAGATTCAACTATAAAGGAAATATGGACGAAATATATATAAACGTTGTGTATTATGTGAACATGATCTTAGAGAGTTAACCAAAAAACTCAATCATGGTCCTTCATTTTACAATTTAACACGTGTTATTTTTACTAAAGTGTAACACGTGTTAAATCGTAGAAATGGAGGGCACAAATTGATTTACGAAAACTAACACATGTGTTTAATCGTAAAATGTAGGGCACAGATTGAGTTTTTTGTTAACTTTCTAGACTTGGTTACACACCTAATATAAATGTATATATCAAAAAAGATGTTTGATGATTTTTTTAATTATATATTTATATTGATAGGAAAAGGATTTAGCTGAGAGTAACGCGAGAGAAATAACGACAACTGTAGAATCTTTGACTGCTGATCTACTTAACGAGAGCCAGGTCACGTATTCAGCTATAGCTTTGGCTAGAAAAGCAAACATTGAAAATGCTGGCATCAAGCGAGCAATCGAATCACTTGGATATAAGGTTCGTGTTTCAGACATAGCTGACATTGAAAACCATCCTGCAAAAAAGACGGGTATGCTCTCTCCAACTAGAAAAACAGTAAATAGTGGAGAAACATACGATGAAAATAAGGATTTGTGTGTCTCCATAGCGGTTACAGCAGATAATAATGATGATGTTTCTGGGAGCTTGACCAATAGGTTTTGTGAATCTTTGTGCCCATTACGGGCTGAAGATGGTGGGTGTAGGTGGCCAGATGCGGGTTGTGCTCGCGTTAGGAGCCAATTTATAGGTTTGAAAGCTAATTATGATGCATTTGATAGGCTATCGATCCATGATAGTTACTTTCAACCCGAATGACAAATAAGTTTAAGTGTAGATCAAGATCTAATGCGCAGTTGCACGCCACCTAAGAAGGATGGATGGATGGATGGATGGATGGATATAAGGTGGTTTCTGATGGGCAGAAATCAATAATATTTTGGTAGCATTCATATATATATATATATATGTATGTATGTGTATATATGCTTTTATGTAATTATGTATCTGAAATGTTCTAGCTGAGTAGCTTCATTTAAAAAAAATTACAAGCAATGGCGTAAATGCAATGCTAACTTTTTATGCATTTTTGGGCCATTTAACCCCAATGGGCTAAGGTTACATTAGTATAGAGTATGGACCACAAACTGGGCCAGTCTGATTGTGAGCTTGATTCAATTCTAGTTCTCGTTTGGGTCTGATCCAAAAATAAATAAAGCAGTGGGTTGGTTTATTTTTTACTGGTCTTTTTCCAGCCCCAAATGGAGGAAACCAAAACAATTTAAGCAGTGGGTTTGGTTTGGTTTATTTTATATTGGGAACGCAACTAACTTATTAAACAAAATGCTTATTTAAAGGTCACTACTTGCATAAAATGATTTTTTTTTGTGAAGCGAAATAACTATACAGGATACAACACATAATTCAAGACAAGTTATATGTGTTGGTCAAATCAAAGATAGCACTCAAAGCCTTGAAAACAACAAGAAGCTGGGAAGAGCAGCACCAAGAGATACATCACCAAAAGCAAAATACAACAAACTATACAATCCTGAAATAATACCAATCCTTCCAACCCACATTATGAAGTTTCGCCCTATTCCTTATCCAGAGAAACCCAATGCTTTTAACTTCTTCCACCAATTTGTAAATTGAAGGCCTCCTCCCATTAAAAATAGCATCGTTCCTTGTTTTCCACAAACACCAAATAGCTGTGATTATTATTGAATGAATTAAGTCTTTTTTTAAGCTACTGGTTGGTAATGTCTTGTAAAGAAGCAAGAGGTCTCTAACCCGAAATGCGAAAATTGGAGGGATCTTACACCATAAGGAAATTTGTTGCCATAACAATATCGCCAGACTACATGCATGCGGTGAATATGTGATCAGCTGACTCATCTTCATTATTGCAAAGTGGACATAGTTTCGATCTCACTTGTATATTTCTATTTACCAGATTATCCAGAGTAGGCAACCGGCTCAACTTGGCTCGCCAAACCAGCACATTAGCCTTAATTGGAACCCACTTTCCCCATTTTTGCGCATAGCTAGGATGAGTATATTTAGCCTCATTAACCCGATCTTTGAGAGACTTAACCGAGAACCGCCCGTCTGTTGATGCTAGCCATCGCCACCGATCTGGTTCATTCTTTAGAGAGACCTGTGATAAAAGAAATGTGCATACCGAGAGCTCGTCTAGCTCCTGTTCTGATGCCGGAGGTCTTTTCCATTCCCATGATACCTGAAGTACCCCACCTGTGTTTATAATTCGATCTTGCATGAGACAAAGTTTCTTTTCTTCCAATCTAAAGAGTTTGGGGAATTTAAAACAAAGAGGAGTTTCTCCAATCCAAGGATCAGACCAAAAGAGCAGGGATCTACCATTACCAACCGGACCATGAAACAACACCTTTAGGTTAACTTCACAACCATGAAGGGCCCCTTCTATCTTTGCTAAATTATTCCAGACGCATGAAACAATAGATTTGCATAAGATCATATCTCCAATTCGAATATTGTTGTGGATACTCTCAGGGGCGGATTTATATAGGAAGCAACGGGTTCACCGGAACCCGTCGCATTTCGAAATTTTAATAGGATTTATATGTAAAAAGCATTTGTGAACCCATAGATGTTATAAGGAGTGAATCTGTAGAGCTAACCATCACAGCTTAGTTGGTATTTGGTAAGGAAACTAGATTCTATCTTAAAGGTCATGTGTTCAACTCCCATTAATAACATAATTTTTTCAATAATTTTCTTTTAATCCAAAGTTCACAAGCTTCTGTTGCAGTAGCAGTGGCATTTCTTCTTATATGGTATTTAAACATGGACTTGTAAATATTGGGTACATAATATGCTCTGATATGTATAGTATGTAATATATATTCATATATTTGGATTAATTACTTGAACCATTTCTACAAGATACCAATTCAATCTATTATAAAAAAAATATTTTTTAGAAGTTTTAATTTGTTAGTATGCTTTGAGACCCAATATGGTTGAGTCGCCCAATATGTTTGTGATATGAATTACTTGTGTTCTATATAGGTGTTGCCTTAAATAAGATACCATAGGGGTTGTGATTTGATCAAAATGTGTTGCTAGTTATTTTCACTTATTTGTTGA
>WOUH02000009.1:9664775-9686273 GCA_009936405.2 Stevia rebaudiana
TGATATGTTATATGTAATCCCACCCCGTATTGTAAAACAAGTAAGGTGACAAAAGGGGCTATGAACTCACGTGATAAAGACGAGGAGATAGATAATATAGATGAGAGAGAGTAGAGATAGTCCACGATCCTCGAGCGTGATCTCCTAGAGTCTTGAGTAATAGAGCGATAACCTTCGAGAGTCCTAGCGAGTGCTGACAGATCCGAAAGGGAACCGATCTTCTATGCGATGACACCCGAGAGAATACGAATTCGGACGATTAAGTGTGTATTTTCGAGCTGAGAGGAGTGAGCAGATGGGTTGTGCTCGAGCTCCTCTATTTATAGGCGTACGTTGGTCAGGCTCGCGCCACGTGCAGGCCAGGGAGCCAACCTTGCGCGACGCGCGAAGGGTTGGTGCTCGCGTGGTTCAGCCACAAGCCGCCACGTGTGTAGCTGACTCACCTCCTGCATCTGACACGTGTCCAACCGAGTGCTAGCAGTCTTGTGAGGCCGCCACGTGTATTGGCAGGTTTCCCGAGGTGCCACGTGTCCCGACACGTCATCTCGTGGTCTGATCAGACTGGTTAACTTGTTTTCGCGTTTCCCTCTTCGTTCGGACTCCGTTTTGAGCGCGGTTTTCGCCTACGTTCACGATTTTCCATTTTCTATCTAACTCCATTGGTTTCACCTCCAAATGAGGTGTTGGGTTTTCAGGTCTATGGAGCGTTGTGTTGTTTGGCGCGTAACTTTCAAACCGTCGCTCGTATCGAAATTCTGATTACACTCAAATGATTAGGAATACGTTTAAGAATACGATGAGAATATTTAATTCATATAAATATTGAGTTACAGGTGGCGTACCGCCGGTTTACACATAGTCAAAGGCCGAAAAATGATCGGTCAACTGCCGGAAAACGGCCAGTCGTTACATATAATGCCAGTTCAATTTAGAAAAACATGTTCTAAATTACTAATATAATAAATATTGTTAGAAAAATACAAGATTTAAACAATAAATGTATAGTTCTTAAAATTAAAAAGAATTAAAACGATATAATTGTCAGTGTTTTAAAAACTAAACCGGACCGGCCGACCCAACTTGTTGAACCAAGAACCGGTAGTCTAGGTAGTCCAGCCGATCCAGCTGGTTGAACCAGAAACCATTAGTCTAGCCGTCTAGGCAGTCCGGTCACATGCTAGTAAACGATTTTCAAACGAACCCGCCTGCATGGTCTCAAACCAGGTTCCAGTCAACCATAAGCCTGGTGAACCGGTTAAAGTTGAGTTATGAAAATGCAAGCGTAATTTATAGAAGCAATTTCAAGCAAAGAGACTTCTTATTCCCACCTTGGATCCATGTGGGACAAAAGAATATGGATTATAAAAGTTTAGAACCTGTGACTAACTCGATACAAGGTTTCAACTTTTCCAATAACTTGTTCACAGTTGATTCTAAATTGTATTAAAGATATTTATTTACTTCTTTTATACCTAAACAAGTTTAAAAAAAAGCCACACATTTTTACTAATTATTAAAACAATATAAGTGCTTTATAAATAAAACCTAACTAAATAATATGATGTAATCCGGTTCGTAATCCGGTCCGACCAATCCGACCGGTCCAACCAATCCGACCGGTCCAACCAGTGGACCTTTAAGCTATCCGGTTTGCTTCGGGTTTTAAAACATTGATTATTGTGGATCTATTGGAGAGGTGGAAAAGTAACAACTACATTCATAAATATATACTGAAAATTTGAACTAATTAGTGGTACTTTATTTATTTATTTTCGGACGGCACGTACTTATTAGTGTTACTTTCTAAATGAGAGCGAGGTTGATGCAAATTTCACATCTAAAAGGAACATGCAAATGACCCATTTCTAATAATGGACGTACCATGCATGTGACCCTTTAATGGCGAATGTGTATTACTGATAGCGTTAAAGATTTTATTGCAACAAAGTTGGCAGTTTATGGACTTTTTGTTGAAAAAGTTGGCAGTATATACGCATGCCAACACATCAAAGCCTTTTGAACCTTTATCAGTATCAATTATCATTAGTAGTTGTATATCTCAAAATTAAAAATTTAAAACAAGAGAGCTGAAGTTCATGTTTTACGTATACAATATATAAGTGAATCACATATATAATTCTATATTCTTTGCTCTCTTCCTTGCAAAAGTTGTTTCTCTAATCAATTTCCCTTATTATAAACACCTCAACTTTCAGTATTTCTAATTTACACCATTAATTTCAAGTCTATAGCACAGTAGTTTTGTTTAGGAATACAAATATTTTTTTTTTAATTCTAATTTATACTGTTATAAGTAAAAAAAGGAGAATCACAAAACTAATCATGACAACAGTTACACCTATACTCATGAGCTACGTGAAACCAAGGTCCTTTATCTATTTTTGTTCATGTATCCTCCTTTACTCCACTAACGCCTACTAAAAATCACAATGTACGTTAATAACCACTCGTGTATCCGGTTTTGTTTGCGTGCGTATTTTCAACAAATTGTAAGTTCAACAGCAATACATACAAATAAGACTCGTGTAGTTCTCGTTTTATTCAAGTAAGTGGCTTACAATGAAAGGAAAGTAGCTTTCCTATTTGATGAGTATCAATAGTTTTTAAACTCACCTATAAAAACATTGAGAAATACATTGTTATACCCCTTTTATCGACAAACATGGCCACATTAAGATCTCTAGAATCACAAGATCAATCAATGTTTATGATTGGTTATTAACATCAGTCACGCAAACGATGTCTGTGAAATGTTTTCAACTTATCACAATGCCAGAACAAGATGAGTTTGGCGTGATAATTACATGTTTCATGACGCCAATTGAGAAAAGTGATGTTTTCGTCTAGTTTGGTGCTTGAAGGGTTGAAATTATATGCTCTTTTTGTAAAGTAGTTATCATACTGCTTCTTTGTATTATGTAATAGTACCATTTACATGCCTACGTATGACTTTTAACCACTGCATCATGCAAGCTAATAGAGTACGGTGAGGACTTTTGCAATTGTATTTGCAATTTGTCACAATAAAATGACAGAATACCAATCTAACCACCGTATATTTGGTAAGTGAAAATCTAGAAGTTGGTTTTCATCCTGTTGATTTGATTTTTTATAATACAATGCAGCTTTCAGGTAATGTTTTTTCATAATCGGTCTGTGATTAATTCAAATCAAACACTTCTAGTCAATATCTCTATGAGAAATGTATAGACTTTTTTAAGCTTGTGTAGATCTATGTTTCAATTATATGGCAGGTTTTTTTTAATTAATAATTAAAATAGAAGAAATTTAATCAAATTTATAAATTTCAAAACAATAGTACAAACAAGACACGAAGACAACATACATTATCATAGGGGTCATCAGTTACTCATCATTTCCTACTACAGATTTAAAGTAAAAACGACCAATTTCTGCATAAGTTCTATGAGAAACACTTGAGTAACAGTTAACAAGTTGGTTGAAAGTTTGCTTCATGATCCGTAGTCCACAATAATAATAATAAAACCATTTATGAGCGCGTGAGCATGGAACCATGTGTTACATGTCTACAGGGCCCCACATGTTCTTATCATCAGATTGAGGATCTCCTAGAAAAGAACCGAGTTTTGGTCGTGTAGATTGGCCTTTTTCGAGTGGAAAATTCCAAAATAAATCAGAAGTCTCGAAAAATATGTAGAACAAGACAGCAGATGCCAAAAACAGTCCTAAAAGCAACACATATATCTGCCATTCTGTAACACAAAGGAGAGTAATATATATTGTTAAATGAGAAAATAAAATAGGAAAAAGAACATTAAACATGTAAAATTGTAAATTGTAAGAGAGAACAACCTTTCCAGTCTGCAGGAACATTTAGCTTTGTTATCATAGCTCCCCATTCGTTAGAAGTTGAAAGAACAACCCTGTATTATTATTAAATTGTTAATGAAATAATACAGTTTTTGTAAACTAATTTGACACAAATATTTATTTATTTATTAAAGTTTATTATCAAACAAAAGTGATTTAGGCGATCAACCTACCTTTCACTGGGACAGAAATCCAAAGAGGTGATTGGAAATCCCAAATGAAGCCTTTTACTCCAGTGAGAAACCTCCATCTTCTTTACTGTTACTACACATACATCACCATCTTTACTTCCCCTGTAACATTTATAAATCCCATCATTGATCAATAATAATATTATATTGAGATATATAAAAATTAATAATTTAACGTACTGGGTTAAATATTTCCCATCTAAGCTGACCGACATTACGCAAGCAGGCTTTCTAAGAAGTCGTTTGAACCCAATTCTCTCCCATGTACTGATGTCCCAAACAACAGTGATTGATCTATTGCCTGCATGTATATAATTATAAATAAATTCATGTAAAAAAATGAATTATATATTTACATTAGCCTCTATAAAAATGTAAAAATACCTTTCTGGACAGTGCAAAACAAAAATGGTTTTGTACCATCCTTGGAAAATCGACATAGCTCAATTTTCTCATCCTGCAATATATTAAAAAAAAAACAAAAAAAAAAATCAATCTAGAATTAAAGAAGACTACCACAAACCAAACTCCTAAATATACCCCTATAGTTTCCTAATTAACAAATACTAAAATAGGTAAATCAAATTTATTTGTTATTAAAAAGGGGTATATTGAATATGTAAATTTAAATTTGGTATGGATGATATTTAGTGACTTTCAAGGGGTATATATGACATTTTAAATTGAGTTGGGTATATATGATATTAAAAAAATTTCAAGAGATGATATGAAATTCTGTGTTTTTATGGAGTATTAGTTAGAGCTTACTGAATTTCGAGTCAAAGAGTTGACCGGAACACCATCATTAGCATTCCAAATCCTAGCAGAGCCATCGGTAGATGTTGAAGCTAAGAACTCCGAGTCTAGGCTGAGAGTATAATAATCAGTAACACAAGATTAGTTGAAACACTAAAGTTTATTGGATTTTATGCTTCTCAGTTCTTCTACATTATATGTCACGAAATATATGCAAGCAAAACTCTCTAAAAAGATTTTCAGCCCGTTACGTGGACTAAGTAACATGTTCAGGTGAAACGAGTAGTTTATTTTGAGAAACAGGTCTGATATGTTGACTCAAAGACACTTACAATCCTATATTAGTTATTTAGTATTAGTATTATAATAGATTAATAACTAGTATGTAACATTTAATTGATAGCTTACATTATGTCAATAATATTCTACTGTTTCTTTAATGATGTTGGGGATTCAATGTACACTTTCAGAAACTTTCGACCCACTTGACCCGTTTTCAATAAAGCTACTTATTTTATTATACTAGTTTGACAGATTAGATGTAAACCATAACTTGAATCTACTAGTTCATAAGTAGGTAAAAATAAGCCACCTCTACTACTCAAAAGACAAAGCAACAGATACAACAGATTTCTTTTAGAGCTTTAACCATATATACCAGTTTTCACTCAAGTCAAACTAGCATCCAAAAAATATATGCGATATTCAAATATTTAAAGTTCATATGCATAGCTTCCAAAAGATATTTAACATCCACCAACCTGAAATCCATATCGTTAAATGACTTGTGAGCTTTTGGTTCATCTACAATGACGCGCATGCTTGGCCACTCATGTATTCTGAGATGTCCGTCCTTCAATTAAATGAATAAAAATTAATAATAAAATTTAAACATAATTCTATTGTCAATATGAAAAATATAAAAAAAAAGAAAAAAAATATGCTTACAACGTCACCGGCAGCAAATCTAGATCCATCTGGGCTAAAAGCTAAGCATTTTTGTGGTCCCACATTCTGAAAAGGTTTTAGTTCTTTGGTCAACATCTTAACATTTTTCTCTTGACCGTGAATTTCAAACAATCTGCACATAACATATAGTAAATCTTAATCTCATGACATTACTCATAAGAGTAAGAATATTAAAACCAAAGGAATATGTATATAATAAACATGTAAAGGCAAATAAGAAGTTGACCATTATGGCACATTTACTAAAATATCCCAAGTTTGCTGTTTAGTTACAGACTAAATATTCATCAGTACATTATTTGTTCAAATACATTCAAGCATGAAATGATAAAAGTATCAAAGAGACAGATACAAGTTAACAAATATAACATGATCAGCGATCTATTGATAAGGCAAATGGCAGAACACATAAGAGTTCAAACAAAAAACATCCCCAATGTTATAATCTCATTATCCAAATAAAAAATTGATGATCATCAATCGTTGCTAAATCACAATCCTAATTGTTTTACCCAAACATTCACAGCATATGATTGAGACCTCAAATATCAATAATCACTTGAAGTTTGTCACTATGTTAAATAGCAACCTGCAATCAATTCCAACTACAGAAATACGGCATCTTTTAGCATCTGCCTAAACATACCTGCAACCGTCTTTGGTGGTAGAGCATACAATATCATCACCGCTTGGATGCACCGCTAAACTCACTGGATCACATCCGTCTTCAAACTCAAAAGTAGCCTATTTCTCCAAACAAGTAACAAACCATCGCATTCAGACAACAAATCAACACACAATTAGATTACATACATATATAGAGAGAGAAATACCGAAGGAGTTGGAGAGAGAGAGTTAGTAATTCGATCGAATGTGAAGATTTGAAGAGAAGCCGGAAGATCACCGTGCTTAGACTTCCCTAACACGACTAGATGAGCATTCTCCGGCCGTCGGATCCAAGAGGCACAAGTCACCGTCCCTTGCTCCGCCGCAACGCCACCGTCCATTATCGTTAAGGGTTTTGGGTGTTTGATTTTGGGGGCAGTTTGAAAAGCTGTTTTGTTGATGCAAAAGTCAACCTTATAAACTACATCATGAACATGGGTCAACTGTTATCGTATCGGATCAAAACGGATATCCGTTTAAACGATTCGATGAGGCGACGTTGTTATCGCGTGTGCCGGCAATCGGCCGTTGATTACTAAGTGCGACCACACAATTATTTTCATTTGCCTTTTCGGTTTTCAAAAACTATATTTTGCATCTATAGTTAGTTAGTCTCTATACAATATCATCATATTCTATAGTATATTATCAATAAGATAACAGCCGGTCAATCATTAAAATAAATAAAGCTAACAAGGTGCAATATCACAAAGTGTTTAAAATATAAATTTACAAAATCTCACTCCAGGTTTTCAAGTTCTATTTTATTTTTATTTTATCGATAGAAACAACGTCACTTTGACATATCAAACATTTTTCTTGCTCCTATGTTCCCTTTTTATAACATATCAGTCTAGGGCTGTAAACGAACCGAACGTTCAGCGAACAGTTCGTGAACCGTTCGGCGAGAAGTTCGTTTGTGTTCGTTCGTTTAATAAGATGTGAGTAGTTTAATATGATGCAACGATTGTTATAAACACCCCTTGTCAAGATTTAACGTATCAGGGCGTTCCGGAATTAGAATGTGTCGCACCAAGTTCGACATCTCCGGTGGGAAGGTTGTGTAGCCCTATTGGGTACGGTTATCAGGTTTCAGTCATGGTTCATGAAACTTGAAGGGAACGTTTAAGTAAAAAAAGCATTTTCTAATATATCTTTCTCACCTTATGTAAATTAACTAACCCGTTTTTTAACACACAACCATAAAGCTCACCGGCCTAAAACATTTAAAGTCAACAAAATTAGTTTTATGAATCATTGTGTGCCTTCGGCTCATTTAATTTTGGTGATTTTAAAGTAAAGTCCAAGATCATTCAAAAGTCAAAAAGAATTTTGTTGTGCTAAATTTCACATGGTATAATTCAATGACTGTCGTGCTAAATGAAGTGGAACAAGATAATAAAACATTATATTAAAAGATGAAGGGAATGTCATATCACCGAACAATCTGATTGATCAACCGACTAATGAAGTTGTTGAAGTTAATATCATTTAGGAGTCGCGTGATCTAGATTCACATTTTAAACTTTCATATAATCATGTAGACGCATCAAGTATAATTTAATATGTAATTTCATTTTCAGTTATTTGTGCTTTTTTAATTTTAAAATTATTGTTTATTGAATTATTTTATTCATTAATTAACTATTCTACCACTGGGGTTGGCCTGATGGGAGGGGCTTTGCCTCTGGGAACACCATTATGTGGATGTCACAGTTTAAATCCGGGCAAGTGTAGGTATTTAAGGTGTAATTTAATAGTAAGATGATTTGTCGTTAGAAAAACTAATTAATTATTAGTTTTTTATTAAAAACTTTAGAATTCAAGTGGGTTTCCGTGCTCCACTTCCAATAAGTTGGAGTTGGTTCAAATAATGCGACATGGTTTGACTAGTTGATGGTGTGGGTTTAATATGAGAAGATACACACCCATTCGAACATGGTATGTAAAACATGGGCGTTTGAGAACTTGATAATTCAACAATGATAATTAATTATGGCACGTGTAATTCTCATAGGTACTATCTAATAAGAACTTTCCAACTAAGTGAAAGGAGAAATTTTATAGGCTTATATTTCAATACTATTGCAATGAACTTTGTAACTTTCCAACTAAGTGAAAGGAGAAATTCTATAGACTTATATTTCAATACTCTCGCAATGAACTTTGTATGTGATCATCGTCTTAATGTATCCTATGTCTATGTATGGTTGAATGATAATATATACGATGAAACTTACGTGTTCACCATTGCTTTGTTAAGGGTGACTTTTTATCCCTATATGATGTTTAGCACTTGTACGTGTTTGAAGGTTAAGAGTTGGCAATTGTAACCAATAATAATAGTTATTCAATTACACTAGAGTACGAGGGCAAACCTTATAGTTATTTCATTTCATCACTGGAGATAATCAAAGTAAAAAAGATCCTTAACATACCTTCCACTCTTTTGCTTAAAAAATAAGAAAAAGTCAAATACAAATATTTAAAATAATAAGTACTAAAAACAAACTTCCCCCAATTAGATTTCACTCTGCGTCTGCGACCCCCTTTCTCTCTGACCATCGTCAAGATTTTTCCCCAGAAAACACAACAAAATGGCAATAACACCTTATCTTGCGATTACGTTCATGTGTTCTTCTTCGTCTTCTTCGTCTTCTCTATCATATAACCGCTTACCATCGATAGCACGAACCGGGTTTATTTCGTATCCAACCGCTTTCAATCCATACAAACTCGACGCCATCTTCAGCTCTAATGTTCTTTCCCTTTCATCGAACATAAAACATTCAAGAAAATTGTTTAAAGGTGAGACTTTATTGATATCCAAGGCTGCCAATTTATTTTTGTTTCCTAGTTTTTTGAGTTTCTCGTCTAATTAGAGGGCTAATAACTAATTTTATTGATTATTCTTTTACAAGGCTAAGTGATAATGTTTGATGATTACAATTGTTTTGCATTTATTTATGTTTTAAGACGAGTATATTAACTGTTTCTTCTCATAATAGTTTTCAAGCTAATAATTTTATTGCAGTGTGTAATCTCTATGTGAACTGTTTGGAATGCTTGTTCAATTTGATCAATATTGTACCAAGCAGGAAGTGTTTGGTATTATGATTCGAAAGTGATTATTTTTTGTGTTTGGGTATCATGACTGATTCTGTTTATCTTGTCATCTATGGTTCAAATCATCAGTTTAATAGCAGCTTTAATCATTGTTTGCACTTCTCTCAAATTACAATCCATGTTTGAAGCTTCTAAAATGATATAGTAACAACAGAACATGAATACTTTTATGCAAATATTGCTTCGTAAATAGTAAAATTTATTCATATTGCACAAATTTTTTTTTTCAATTCTTTGATAGTGCATTTAGAATCATTCATTCTTACCAAGTGTAATGCTTAATTTCTATCTTTTTTTTTGGCAAGAAGGATGTCTTATTTTTAATTTAGAACCAACTAAGAGGTATATAAGTTTCAACAACTCTAACTTTCCCAAAACATAGAAATCTCATAATGTTGAAACATATTAAGCGCATGCTAATCTTTAATAATTTTAAAAACTTAACCGCAGTGAGATCAGCTATCGCTCCTGTTGAAACGACAGCAGAATTTGATGAAATGGTTTCGGGGACTCAAAGAAAGTATTACATGCTTGGTGGGAAAGGCGGTGTCGGTAAAACCAGTTGTGCTGCTTCACTTGCTGTAAAATTTGCAAATAACGGTCATCCAACTCTTGTAGTTTCAACTGATCCTGCACATTCTTTAAGTGACTCTTTTGCTCAGGTAATCTGTATGTTTTATTCCCCGATTGCGCGATTAAATAATATCAGAAGTTGCGGGTTGGGTAACATGTCATAATCGGTTTTAGTTGAAACCTCTTTCTTTTTTTATTTTTATTTTTTTATCATGGATCGGGTGGGGTTGAGCCACAAACTGCTGTTGATTCTGTTTTATTGTTTAATACACACACACACACATATATATATATATATATATATATGGAGATGTTCCATTAAGAACCAATTTTTGTTAAGAACTAAAAGAACCATTTGTAGCCACATGTTTTAATACATAAGGCGGTTAATTAACCGCCTGCCCCACTCATTTTCTCTCTCCTAATAATTCATTAATGCACAATGTACAAGTGCTTTATGCAGTTCTTACGGTTCTCAACATAATATTGGTTCTTAATAGAACGTAATATATATATATGGGATGTATAAACATGAAATCCACATTTAAAAAACTGTGGAAACCCCGTTTTTACATATGTAACAGACTAAATTTTTTTATTTCTTTTTATAACTCTTCATTCAATTTTATGACTTTTGGTGAAAAACAAAATGAAAAAAGCACCAAGTAAATATTTTAAAAATATGATTTTTATAAAAAGTTGACATTCTTTAGTAAAATAGAGATTTGTTACATATGTAACATGTCTAAACACCCATCAATTACATATGATAATTTTTTTTTCCCAGATTTTTTTGAAAAAAAGTTCCTTCGGCGCTTTTTTATTTTTTATAAAAAGTGACAAAAATGGATATAAAACCTACCATATTTTTTGTAAACAATAATAATGATTTTTTATATGGGTTTCATAAGTTTTCTCATTAAAATATTGGGTTTCCTTTTTATCCATACACTATATATATGTGTGTGTGCGCGCGCTCATTTTTCTTAGTTTTTAAGATGAAGGATACATATTCATATTCTTTAATTACCTTGTGATTAACCTCTGCTCATTTGTCCTAATATGCAGGAATCCGTTGTATCTGGTTGTGATTTTTGTCGGTTATTTGGTTATGAAAGCTGTTTGGTCTCAATTAGACATAGCTTCTGAATTCCGAAATGGATTTGTGAGTATTAAGTTATAAAATGATGTTTTCGCGCGCTAATAAGGTGTTCATGAATGGGTTGATTCAAGTTATGATACAGTTAGCGGTTTAAAAGACGCTTAACGCTATTTTTAATGCATAAAACCTCCTAAATTATTTTTTCCCAAATTATATATCTTTATTAATGGTATTTGACACTAATTATTTACATTAGTTAAACCCGTTAACGTATGACAATCCTTTAAAAAGAAAGATACTTAAAAAGGTATCGTTTAAAAGAATCAAAATTATCTTATACTGTTGACATTTTTGCGACAGTATTGCATATAACCTCCTAAATCATTTTATGTGAACATATTTTGACATTAATTTTTGTAATCATACTTGACATACTATATATTTATAGATACGAGTAAAAAAGAGTTTTGGCTCAATTTGATCCGTTTTGATACTAACCCATTGTTCAATTTTAACACATCTACCTATTAAAAAGTCATATAATTATTTATCATGAATATCTTTCGTATATATGATACGTTTTCTTTTTATTTCATATCTTCAGCTTCGAGGAATGCTCTCATTATCAACCAAACTTATTCCCGCCATTATGAATCTTACAAGAAAACTTACAGAACAAGGACAAACACCCAACAATTCTTTAGCAAACCATCAACACACATCTTAGTATCAACAAGTTTAGCGTGTGATAAAGTGACATTTTATAAACTTTTTCATCTGATTAAGGTGACTTTTACTAATTAAATCCGATCCAACGTTCCGTTTGGAAATGTGAACTTGTAGTGAATCAGTTCATCAGATAATGAACTACTTGTGCACATCAAACTGGTTGGGGTTGCAAAACATTTTAGTCACTAACATGCTAACAAAAGGCATTTATAGTTTATATTTATGTGTATAAATTTACCTTCATTTTGTATTTCAGTGTATGTATCTAACAAGGTCAAATGGTCACTATTAGTGATTTTAATGGTTATTGGCGCATTTTCGACATAATATTAAACACATAAGGCTTATCTAATAGGCTCTAAAAGGTGTTTGTAATGAGAACTTGTTACTATTAGTGAACCATATAAAAAAAAACACAATTTGTTGATTATTTTATTTTCATCAACTTTCGCATTACATCCTGTACTATAAAATAAAGGACATGTCACTCTAAAATTACCCAGTTTTAATGAATTTGAAATTGGTTATGTTCATGATTTGTTAAAAACCTTTTTAAATCATGAGATGTCATCTTTAGCCCTTCAAGAACTTGCTTAATACACTTTTTCCCTCTGAAGTATATCTAACTCTAATAAATGATTCCAAATAATACCATATGACAACACCATAATTTATCGAATTTTTTTGATTAATTATATATCTTAAAATATAAAATAGATTCAAATTTCAAAATAACTTAAATTTTATATTAATAAATGAAGTATTTATCTTGTATATTTAAATAAGTAAACTGTGTTTTTTACCCAAAGGTTTGCAAGGCATAACAGTTTTAGTCTACCCCTAACAGTTTTGTCCCTAACCTTTAAAGTCTTAACAATTTTCGTCGCTAACGTTTCAAGTTTTAAAAATTTTCGTCTCTTGCAAACCTTAGATCCATGGCCACTCTTGCCACCACCGGACACCACTATCAGCTGCCGCTGTCATCGCTTTCTGTTGCTAACCACCATAACTACCACCATCTTCAACATACAAAACCACAATGTTTAGTGTCACAACCATCGTTTTCGTCCTTTAGTTCCACCCTTGTTACAACCATCTCCAAACTTCAAAACCACTACCATCATTTCATGTCACGACCTTCTTCTTCATCTTTGGAACCGCTACCCGCTTTCTCCACCGTTGGGTGACAACTATGCCACCATGATATGCAAGGCATGTGGTGGGTTCCTTATGGTTGGGTTTTATTTTTGTAAGGTATTTAAACAAATGGTCCTGATTGAAATAAAGTTATATACATAAATGACCCTAAGTTATAAAAGAGTATTTTGATCAATTTATTATAACTTAATAGAAAAGTTAACTTTTGTTAGTGTTAATACTCAACCTTGCAACAAAAACAAACGCACAAAACCCAAACCTACAATTACAATTACTTAGTACCTTAACAAGTTGTTTTACACGAATCACATAGACCATATGCATAATTAACTTAACTTTCAATATGTATAACTAAAATGTTCATGTGTGTACATATATATACAAAGTGACAAAGTTGTATTATTTTTCTTATGAATCTGTGTTATGTCAAGAACCATGATCATTGTATTAATATTGTACATAACGCTTTAACATAAACTTAAATTCAAAAAATGGTTATTTTTATCATCTCACTTTTTATTATTATTTCATCTTCTTTATCCTAAGTTGTTATACATGTTGCCTGTTGCATAGATGTTTATAAAGTGTATATGCAACTATTAATTTTCATAAGGATATTTTCTTAAAAGCAAATCTTAAGAATATTCAACTTTATATGCATTTAAATCGATTTATATAATACGTAGTACAATTATTAAATTGCTTCCATGATTGTTAACACTTTATTGAACTAAAAGGAGCACTTATATATTACACACACACCTTTTATAATTGACATCATATAGTTGTTAACTGTTAACACAATCAGATTGGTGAACCACTGATTTATATATATTCAATAGCTACCACGTCATTTAACAAATGACTTGTAACGCATGTTTGTAAATAGTGATTTATGATAAGACTTAAGAGTAAATCGCTATTAATAAAATCTACCACGTCATTAACTATTTCTCTTCGATAATATTAAAAATTTCTAGAAGGAAGACAAGTTTGAACCCATGAGTGGGGTTGATAATGGCGTCCAATTGTATCGATCCGCCATAACCAAGTGGTCCTTCACAAATCACAATTCACAACCTTGATTCAAAACAAAATTCTCACACCCACATGTGTGCACTGTTGCAACATCTTTCGTTCGATTCAAGTATAAAGTATAAACCCTGCAGTTAAATTAAATTCTCATCAAAGCAATCGGATCTCCTCTGTCGATCGATTCCGCTTATTCGTGTAGTCAATTTGTGAAGTACTATTCAAGTTAATCACAGACAACGAAGAAACCAGGTGATATTTGTGTTTTCAATTCTAAATATCTCTATATTATGCATCGATTTTAGTTTCCGATTGTATTTCGTTGTCAATTGGTTTTGAAGTATATGTTGTTACTTTTTAGGGTTATTAATGATTACGATATCGTATCGGCTTTCATGATCCGGTTTACTAGGCTTCAGTTACGTGTTTAATCAGTGAAATTTGTTTGATACGGAAGCGATTTTTACAAAATTTAGGGATGTAAAACTTGATTTATGTATACGATTTTGTGTATTTTCATGAAGCATCGGTGAGATCGCCTGCATGTTTGATAATCGCTTAAGTTATTGTTTTCCTTTTGTGTTTCTATAGATTCAGCAATACCTTAGAGAAAGAGGAAGAACAAGTGCAAGATAGACTGTTGTTTCATCAGATGTTTTTGGAGCACAACAGGTCTGCTCATTAGTAACTGATTCAGTGTGAAGAAGATCTGCATCTGCACAAACACAGTTTTTCAGTTGAAATCGTTCATATATAATTACAAGCGAAAAGAATGTTAAGGTGAATGCATAATTCTGATGAAATTGGATTTGAAGCTGCAGCAATGACCGGTGAGCTTCATGATTCAAGTTCTACAACTGTAAATGACATATTAGTGGTGGGTAAAAGTTCAAACAACAATATATCTCTTAGAACCGGTGAGGAATTTTCCCTTGAGTTTCTTCAGGATCGCGGTACAAGAAGAATACCTAATGGGCATGATATGTATCTGAACCACGGGCCAATGGTTGGATCAAAAAGTGATGTGAATGAGCATCTTGGTTACAATGAAATTAGCGGCATGATTGGGTTACAAAAAAGGGATTTTGTAAGTAATTCAAGTACACCTGATATCATCTCAATGGCAAGTGCACCAGTAATTGGTTCAACTCCATCTTTGTCCCACCAAGTTTCAAATGTTTCTCAAAGAGAAAAGATCAAGTTTCTTTGCAGTTCCGGTGGTAAAATTTTACCAAGACCTGGTGATGGGAAATTGAGATACGTTGGAGGCGAGACGCATATTTTTTCGTTACAGAAAAACGCGTCGTTTGATGAATTTTTCAAGCGCGCGAGTGAATATTGTAATCAACCTCACACGATCAAGTACCAGCTTCCTGGAGAAGATCTTGATGCTCTTATATCTGTAGCTTCTTCTGAGGATTTTCAAAATATGATTGATGAGTATAATGCGCTTGAAAATCGTGATGGTTCTTCACGACTTAGAATTTTCTTGATTCCTTTGACTGAATCTGAAAGTTCAATCACCATTGAAGCTGATGCTAATCTTCAGAACAATTCAGATTACCGATACGTAGCTGCTGTTAATGGGATAGTTGATGAAGTTACAATAAGAAACAACGAAACACAGGTTTTAACAGATGAAATGAGTCAGTTGAAATCTAGTTTTGATCAAAATACAAACTTGCCCATAAAGCATCCGCCTTTTAATATTTTGGATGATTCTGCATCTCCATCTCTTCTTGTTTCACCTGTTTTGGTACCACAAGATGATGTAATCAATGGTCATGCGCCAGTGTACAATGGCCCTTTATATGATAATATTGAGATCCCAATACTTAAAGGGCGCGCTTTTCACTCTGAAAACCGTATTTTATACCCTCCTGATCCAGTGAACCTAGAAGTGGGACCCGATGGGTCTCAATTGGGTATCCCGCATGCGTTTTCTGACCCGCAACTTCAAGAACGCGGAGCAAACTCTGATTTTGGATCTCATGATGGATTGAATTATCCTTCTACAGTGAGCTTTGCACCACCACCGCCACCTATGCAGCTGACATCATCTTTCTTGCAGGGCAAGTCAGTTGAACAATATGATAATATTCATCCACAAGTCCCATATGAGATGCCAAATGTGGATCCTTTTGTTGTTTACGGTCAAACAGATTTCCTTCACCAAGAAACGAAAGAAAATGGGCCTAATGGGCCTCCTTTTTTTCAAAACGGAAACAAGAGTGCTGAGTTGCAAAATGATTATGATAGAAACGGGCCTAATGGGCCTCCTTTTTTCCAAGATGGGAATTTTTTTAATAACTTAACGGTAAATCATGAACCGAACATCGTCCAGTTGTCAACAAATAACTCAAAGCCTGTATCAAGTGCGGTTATGCAACCACTTTTAAGCAATAACAGACAACAAACTGTTGAAAATCAGCATCAAGTTCATACGGGGACCAATTACAATAATATATCTGATGCTGACAGATCATTGAATGATCTTCTTTCTCAATTATCTGACGGTTTAAGATCTGATATACCCGCTGTACAACTACCAACTTCACATCAGAAGGAATTAAAAAGCCATAAGTCCAAACTGAAAGCTGATGGTGTCATGATGGAGTCAAAGATGCATGATGTTCCGTTATTGCAGATTCCAACAACAGGTGCTGATGTCAGTAAAGAAGTAAAAATTATTGATGAAAACTTTATTCACACCAAACAGAAAGCTGCTTATGTGGGTCATGAAGAACATCATAGTATGACAAAAAATGAAGTCTTATCATCTAAGGGAAAAGAACAAAAACAATTGGACACCGACACTATACGTCATTCACAGATGATAGGTGATGTCAGCAGTGAACCTCGTCCTTCAAATGCAACAGAAGCTGAACCTTCTATCTCAGATTCAAATATCGCGGTATTGAATTTTGTGATGCTATATTTAAATTTTGTTTACTATAAAGTTTGTGTGATCAGAGGTGGTGGATAAAAATAATATTTAAAAAATATGTAGACATTTGCTAAAAAAAATTAGTTGCTAGAAAGTTTAAAGTATAGATAGAAGAAAAACAACAAATATACATGGGCCTGAAAATATCCGCTTTATGGCCTCATTATGCTTTAGTGTATTCAAGTCACTGAAAATCCTCAATTAATTAATTAAACCACCTTCATCTAAAATTGAAATGTTTTTCATTTAAATGTTGGGCCATTGATGATTTAAAATGTTCAAGAAGGTGATTTAGTATGCAAAATACAAAATCAAATGTTCACTTTCAGGTCTTACATGTTGACTTATATGTAAGGTGTTTACTTGTTATGCAGGATGCTGCAACAGAAAATGAAGATAAAGATGGCCCATTCAGTAATGCATTAATAGCTGAAATGGAAGCTGATATGTACGGTCTCCAGGTAAAAAAATTATTATTTTTCTTTATATAATGTTTTCATGTTTCTTGTAATTCTTCTCTGTAAAGATAAACAAAACTACTTTTTTCTCATAAAATAGAGGTTACTTTATAAATTAACGGAAATCATTTAAGATAACTTTATTAGATTATTATTTTTTTAATCCTCTCGTTTATCTGCTATCTTCAACAATATATTTTGAATTGTGTTTGTAGATAATAAAAAATGCTGAACTTGAAGAATTAAGAGAATTGGGCTCTGGTACATATGGAACCGTTTATCATGGTAGATGGCGAGGTTCAGATGTTGCCATTAAAAGAATTAAAAAAAGCTGCTTTTCTGGAAGATCATCAGAACAAGAACGTTTGGTGGGTCCATAACTCCATACAAACATTAATTTTTTTTTTTAAATATTTTTATTATTTTGTTTGTTTAATATCTAATCGTGCAGACTAATGACTTCTGGCGAGAAGCTCAAATCCTTTCAAAACTTCATCATCCAAACGTGGTTGCATTTTACGGGGTTGTACCAGATGGAGCTGGTGGAACATTGGCTACTGTAACTGAATTCATGACTCATGGATCTCTTAGAAATGTCCTGATTAAAAAAGACAGGTGAATTTACCTTTTTGCCCTTGAAAACTTGCTTTGCGTAGATTTCAACTGTTTCTGAAAGTTTAATATTATGCAGATCACTTGATCGTCGTAAAAAACTTATAATAGCAATGGATGCAGCCTTCGGAATGGAATATCTGCATATGAAAAACATTGTCCATTTTGATCTAAAGTGTGATAACTTGCTTGTTAATATGCGGGACCCACAACGACCCATCTGCAAGGTAACCGGTAGTTACTAGTTAACAAACTATGATACATGCATGGTTATTTTATTCCGCAAACATTGTCCATTTTGAAAAACAATTCGTGCTACAACTTTAATTAGTATACTTTTGATATAAAACAACATATTTTAGGTTATTGTGAAATTCAAAAGAAAATAAAATTAGCGAGTCAACCCGGTCAGACCCGTATGACATGCTTATAATTTATAAAAAGAAATAAAAATAAAATTTTTAATGGTGACTTTCAGGTTGGAGATTTCGGTCTGTCAAGGATCAAAAGGAACACTTTAGTTTCAGGTGGTGTTAGAGGTACATTACCATGGATGGCACCCGAATTGTTAAATGGTAGTACCACTAAAGTTTCTGAAAAAGTAAGAAATAATATCTTATTAATATATATCATCACATACCATGAAATGTGATAGCTAAATTGAGATATTGGTTAATCAAATAAACTTGATTTTGGTTTATGACAGGTTGATGTGTTCTCTTTTGGTATTACTATGTGGGAGATTTTAACTGGGGAAGAACCTTATGCAAACATGCATTGTGGTGCAATCATCGGTAAGCGTTTTTTTATGAAAAAAGTTTATTAGTCCTTGTTATGAATGGTATATAGTGTTTAATTTGACCTGCCAACTCATTTACGACCCGTTTAACCCATTTATTACAACCCATTAACCCATTTGACATGTTTAGATAAATGAGTTAGACGGGTCATGTTAGATGGTACATGATGTTGTGTGTCTAGTTATGTTTTTGCCATGAATATATATATAGGGGAAGGATAGAATAAAAATGCATTTGAGTTGAGAAAATCCTAGAAACTCATATGTAACATTATTATTATTTTAAAAAAAGTGTTGGATTTATATGCATTTTCGTCACTTTTTATAAAAAAATAAAAAAAGCGTCGAGTACTTTTAAAAAAAAATGTAAAAAATAACAAAAATTCACGCCTGTTTAGTTTTTTCAGTGAATTACATATGTTACATTTATGTAACTTACGTAACATTGTCAATTTTTGTAAAAAATCCACTCGGCGGTTTTTTTATAATTTTTTTACCAAAAGTCATAAAATTGAATGTAGAATTTCTGTAAAAAATTAAAAAAATTATAAAAGAACGTTGTTACATATGTAAAATATGGGTTTCTTAAGTTTTTCGATATATATATATTTGGGTCGTGTTTATCTTAAACAAGTCAAATTCAACCCACCAACCCGACACCCTCTAAAGATGTTTATCATAAGGTCTTGAATTTCCATGTATCATAATTATTTATCTAATAATATCAAATCTTGATGACAGGTGGGATCGTGAAGGACACTCTTCGCCCTACGATACCCGAAAAGTGCGATCCCGAATTGAAGAAGTTAATGGAGCAATGCTGGTCAGCGGACCCCATCACACGGCCTTCATTTACTGAGATCACTAATAGATTAAGATCAATATCCAAAGCACTTCAAGCAACCGCAAACAAAAAAGGTCAACCCGTGTAACTCAATAAGTTTCGTGTTTATATTGTGTCTATGTAAGTGTCTGTTTTTTTTTGTTCCTTTTTACATGTAACTGTTCATTTGTTCATTCTTTTTTTGCATAGCTTGAAAGGATATTTGTGTAATTTACAACAATCATATACTACAATACATGGATATGTTTATCTTGTTTGCATTTGTATTAATTACGGTTTCGGGTTTGTAAATTGTTATTGTAATTTTCTTAGAAGCATGGTCCAATAGTTACAATAGATGCTCAATTTTCTTATTATAAAATCTTACAAACATGCTTCAAAAGAAAAAGGGGAAATAAGATTTATTTTTTTTACTATATTAAAAAAAATGTTTATATTCTATTGTTTTTAATTTTGACTTTTTATGTAGATGATGATTTTTTCTTAATAGAGCTATCTAGACTTGGCATCCATCCAGTTAATTTTATAATGAGCAGTTAACTTTGTGTTTACTAGTTTTTTACATGTGTTAGCTTTGTGTTGACTGGTTAGTTATAGAAATTATATAGTGTGAGTGTGTGACTCATTAAACTATAGCAAACGAACTGAGGACCTGAAATATCAAAAATCAAACGAACCATCACGAAACCAATTTAACACTAACTACAGTAAATCCATTTTCGTTACCGTGATTTCAATAATATTGTACGAGTCACTAGAGATTTAATCACGGATTCTGTTTTCTTTAAATCGTAGTGCATGTGAATTTTGTTATAGTTTACTTCTTGTACGGATTCAATGACCTTTTATTTTTAGTGTTGCTATATTTGTTGGCAGCCAAACCCAACTCAAACTCTTTAGAGATGATCCAAACAAACCTTGAAAGTTGGAATCATCTTAAATCTATCATGATGGTGTGGGTAGTTTATAATTTTAAAATATAATCAACTCTACAAAGCTTAAGTATCTCATCAAGATTCTAAGCTTCCTAGTTTCAGCTACAACTTAAGCTGAGTTGGCATTGATGTGACAACTCTTAATATTACCAACAAACTTGTCTACAATCCAGCTCTTAACTGATGGGATGAGACATGTTGATATGGTAAAGAAAGACTACAACTCAGGAAAGAAAGTGGGAAGATGTCCTGAAATAGACAACCACTTGGCTTCCCTTGGAGCCGAAGCAACATTTTGCCATATATAAGGGATGCTTGGACAGACAATTCCAGCACACATGAAACACTTAACAATTCACATGACACATTTATCTGATTACTCTCTCTCTCTAATCTCTATAACTGTCACTTTGGAGAATCATAATCTTCTCTACCAGCTAGGGAAGCAATCATACAAACTGTTACCCAGGTTTCCTGTTTTTTGAGCTGCTTCATGCACCTAAGCCTTTGGGCTTAACCACCAACTCTCTCCATCTTCTCCATTTCTCATATATACATACATATATGTATTTATTGTCTATTTACTTCTATTGGATAATTTTCGAATGTTGAGTGTCAGGTGGTTTAGAGACATCGGTCTCTGACCTCCTTCTAAGACTGCATGTAGTGGGCTTCAAATGGGCGTGGAAGGGGGCTTCGAAGCCCTCCAACACCATTACAGCTGGGCG
>WOUH02000009.1:9693905-9722081 GCA_009936405.2 Stevia rebaudiana
TTGTTCTTACTTGTTCTTGATCGTGTTTATTGCAACTGTTTGAAATCGAGTGAGATAACTCTTAAGAGAGAATTCCGTCATTCTTAAGAGAGATTAGAGAGAAAAACCTTGTGAGAGTTGTGTGAGAAACCCAACCCGATCCAACAAAATTTTTTTTTACTGTGTTTGTGCTGATGTGTTTTTATTCTTTTGTTTTTCATATCTTGATACAGTGGGTCAGAATGGGTTGTAATTCACCTGCAAACCTTTTTTTTAATTTAATTTTCTTTGAATTTCATATATAGCTAACATACTAAATATGACTACAAAAACTATTAAGTAATATATTGCTCCATTTTTTTAATTATTTTTTTGAAATTTAGGAGGTTTTAAAAACCATTGAACCCGTCTCTTTTTAATTATATTTTTTAAACGTTTACATGTTGATCTTTCGTTGTCAGATATAACTCAAAAGTTGTCTCTTTTGTAAATGCTTTATTTGGCTTAAATTGTTTATATTTTTTATTTTTATTATACTCATTTTGTGCTATTTTCTAATTATTGATCTATAAAGTTAGGAGAGCTGAAGCTAGGGGAGTTATTAGACACACCTCCTCCTGGTTTAGATGAAGCTATTGCAATTTCTAAGGTATTAATTGATAATAAAATTTCTCTTTTTTACTTTTCTACTTAGTTTTTAAAAAGTCTTGTTGATCACATAAATCTTTTGACAGGTTATTCAATTTCTTGAATCTCAAGAATATAACATGTTTACACGTATAGTTTTTGATACCGCACCCACGGTAAGAAAAACAAATTCTTTTCTTCTAAAACATTATCTTTGTGTTGAAAAGTTTGTTTCTGGTAATAATATGATGTGTTACTTAATAGGGTCATACACTGCGGCTTTTATCATTGCCTGATTTCTTGGATGCATCAATTGGGAAGATACTTAAGGTAAAGTTCTTAATTAAAAAAGTGTATGGTTTTGCATAATTTTCTATTATTATGGTAATTTACTTGCGTTTTTAGTAATTAAGCGTTTCTTTTTAACAGTAAACTGAACAATTCGTAAAATTTGGAATTTTTTCTTTTTGTTGATATTTTATTTACAATTTTGCATGTTACAGCTTAGGCAGAAAATATCATCGGCTACTTCAGCCATAAAAAATGTTTTTGGGCAAGAAGAAACCCGTCAAGATGCTGTAAGCATTTTAAATTGAAATTATAATTGGAAATTATTTTTTAAGTAAAGTAATTACGAATATCTTTTTTTTTTTTTTCATGATCATGTAGTCTGATAAACTGGAGAAACTAAGGGAGAGAATGATAAAAGTACGCGAGCTTTTTCGCGATACTAATTCAACAGAATTTGTTATAGTGACAATTCCTACGGTAATACGCTCTACACGCATTTAGAAGTGTAAACGGTTTATTTTGAGTTTTTTGTCACTTTTATTCTTTTTTTTTAAGGTAATGGCGATCAGTGAATCATCGAGGTTGCGTGCTTCACTTACTAAGGAAAATGTTCCTGTCAAAAGGCTTATTGTTAATCAAATTCTTCCTCCATCTGCTTCTGACTGCAAATTTTGCGCCATGAAAAGAAAGGTACATTATGTTGTAATATTATTATGTTTTGTTTCTGTAATACACAGTTTTTAAAATAAAAATATATTAAAATCAACGGAGGCTTAACTGATTTGGAGAGAGATCATGAGAAAACTCCTAAATATGGAGAAAACTTAGAAAACTACTCCAATCAATGATATTTTTTTAAATTTTCTTTTTCATTACTTTTATTTATAAGGTCGTAATGTAATAAACAAAAAAAAAATTGAAAAAAAATATGGAGCTCACGAAGTGAAACTAACAAGTTATATAATTTCTAACATTATAATAAAAAAAAATGAAAAAAAATTGATAGGTAATGGTTTGATTAGTTTTTTAAGTTTTCTTCAGTTTTAAGGTTTTCTCGTGATGCATCCCCCTAACTGATTCAATCAATTTAATTACACATAGTAAATATTTCAGGACCAAACGCGTGCAATTGACATGATCCGAAACGATCCAGAGTTATCTAGTTTACTTTTGGTACAAGCTCCTCTTGTTGATGTAGAAATCAGAGGGGTTCCAGCTCTTCAGTTCTTAGGCGACATCATATGGAAATGAAAATATACGAAATCTCATCAGCATGATAATGTAAGTTTTTCTTCATCAACATAGAACAGATTGAATTTGTAGTTTATTGTCATGAACTTTTTAATTCAAGTTCAGTTAGCATGTTATCTTGATAAATAGTAATATTAAAAAAAAAACTAATTTAATTTATAATCTCAGGTAACAACTAGCAATCATACGAGACACGGTTGATCAGTCTTTGGAAGATAGATTTTCAATCACAGTTTTGGTTACAAGGTGAGACACGTATACACATACATGGAGAAAGAAGGCAAGTTAAGCAATAATGGTGTCCAATAACTGCAATTATGGTTAATGGCTAAAAATTGTCGTATGTTTGGATCAAATATATATTTAACTAAATTATATTTGGTGAATAGTTTTTACTTCCCTTAATGTAAAAGTTGTGTTTAACAATATGAATCTTGAACATGATTAGATTTAGTTAATCGGAGTTGTTACAACTTAAAGATGGTAAAATGGGTAGAAAGTGAATGTTGGGCATTGAGTAGATCTTTTAGCGCGAAATGCTTTTTCTATTTGATTTTTATTATTGATTTTTGTGTTGCTAAATTTTTCGAAAGCTTATATACACCCAATATGTACGAAATCACACATTTGAGTGTTTTAGATCCTAGAAAATTGTTCGTTTCACATATTTTGGTTTGTCAAATGTCACTCTAATTGAGAAAAGCAACAAATCAAACTTATGTAACCGACCAACCGATTTAATTGATTCCTGTTAACACGTATCAACTGATACATTATATATACTCGGACAATGTGTAGCTGTAGATTTTTAGACAAAAGAAAATGTCAACTTTATGAGAAGATATTTAATGAAAAAAAGAATTGAATCCCTCAAATAAAATAGGAGAAAAAAAATACAAACTTCTAATGGTAAGTGACTGAAATCATAAAGTGGGAGTCTCATATCATTTTTGAATAAAGATGTTAAACATAATTTTAGAGAGGTCTATTGTAGCAAACCCAAAAGTTCACAAACAATTAATATTTTTCCGTTGGGTGATAGAAAAACAAAGCGATAACCGAACCATTCTTATTTTGTTAGGTACAAAACTGATGCTTAATTTGGACGGTTTTTGGAATCCCATAATTGAAATTTTTAAGTTTGATTCGGTTTGGACCTAAAACAAAACCAAACCAAACCAAACCAGATGTCATATACACGGGGGGTGTTTGAAATTGAGTTACAAAAATGAATTATTGCTTTTCAAAAAGCCAATAAGTAAAAAAAAAGTGTTTGTCAAAACCCATAAGCAAGTGATTTTCTGAAAAGGAGTTAATAAGTTGTTTTTTAAAAGCCACAAATCCCTGTTTTTCAATACGACTTATGACAATTTTCATAATATTACCAATATACTCCCACCATTTACCAATCCACCACCGCCATCACCCACAAGAGCAACTACCCACCACCGCCACCGTCTCTGCCTGATCCGCATCATCTTTCGAAACTGGTTTGGGTGATATAGTCCGATACTCCGATGCGATTCGCTAGTTTAAAATAAGTTAATACCCTATCTGTTGGAATAGGGTTGGAACCAGTTACCAAATCGGATCCATTTAAATCCAGTTTAAAATTTAAATGTGATCCATTTAATTCTTAAAAACCTTTTAAACCGAACCCGTTTGGACCAAAACGATATTGATTTTTTTTTATTTTTTACCAAAATAGAACTGGGCTCAAACCTGACGGGTTTGGCCCCAAAGTTCGATTCAGCTCAATATTAGAGAATGGGCCTGACGGCCCACATCCAATGTACAAAGCCCGGTTCCTTCTTCTGATGACATGTGAAACAAGTGAGGAAATAGTTAATGGCATTTCGGAAATTCATTGAAAAGCTGAGCCCATTTTGGTATAAGTACCCCACCTGTATAAATACACAAAAATATCAAAACCATCTTCCACAGAGTGAACTGATAAACATCTCCGGTTGTTCGTGATTCATACACAGTAACAAGATGAATAGCCTCACAAATGTTTCAAGGTTTGTTTCAATTTCCACTTATGTTCATGTTTTCGCTATGAAATTTTGTGAAATTCACCATGATCGAGTGAGTTTTCATCTTTACCAGATCCTATTCAACCGTGCCTTTATGCACCTTCAAATGCAAATCTTCAATTGATCCGATATTTGTCAATATGAAGGTAAACTCCAGTGTTAAACGTGAGCATGTTCGTATACGTATACGTTTCAATGCGTGTAATTTGGGTTGCTTGTGTTGTTTTTCATCATGAATAGGGATTGATGATTGCTACTAATCTTCGAAAAATCTGCGTAGTTAAGGTAAGATAAGTTTATTGTGAATATTTTTGTTTGATTTGTGCATTTATTGTTTATGTTGAATCTCGTGGAAAGTTAGTGACTTCCCGTGATTGCTCTACTTATTCCTTAACAATGAAAAAGTACCATTTCGTTTCTCGTGATAGTATGGAGGTGAGCTGGATCCATCTACTTATCTGAGACAACATTTTGCCAATCGAGTTTAAGTTTTGATTTCATAGATTGTGCTTCTCCGATTGAGCTGTAGGTTATGAGGTCAATATTATGTGATTCTCACCTAAACTTATTTGTTAAACCTGTTATCTTTGAAGATATCCGTTCTGTGGACTTGTGAGGAAAAACTAGATGTTTAGAACAAGAGTGGATTTCTGATAAACATCAAAGTTATCTCCAAATTGTTATTTCCATCTTTTTTTTATAACAGTTTCATTTAGGTATGAGAATGTACATTTATTGTGTCAGAAGTAATTGTGGCTGTTATAGCCTTACTTCTATTTATGTATAACAAGTAACAACTAGAATAAGGTTATTTTTAAGTACAGGAAAACTCAATCAGGAATTTACTTTTTTTAAAAACACTTTGATCATTATCTATCATAATGATGTGTTTCGATTGTCATTGATATAATCATACGCGTATGATTATGTAGGCAACATCAAGCCCCTCACCTAGTGCAAACATGGAAGGCTCCAAAGACGAGGAGAAATCTAATGTTTATAGTACGAACATGACTGAAGCAATGGGTGCTGGTAAGTTTAATATTTATGTAATATCTGAACTCATACCAATTTTGGAAGTAAACTAGATTATGGTGTAAAGGGAAAATGGGTCATTTGGCTTAAAATAACTCATTATGTAATTAGAATGGGCCTAGAAACAGGTCAAAATGTTAGTTAAGAAACTGTGGGTTAGAAGGCAGTTATGATAGCTAATCCGCACCAAAAGTAGTTATGACGGTTGGTAGATAACCGCCACCTTGTGTCTAAACATGTACAATATCGAATGAATATGTTTTAGTGTATTTTCTCTGCAAATATATTTGTGTGCAGGGATTATATAAAACAAGAATCAAGTTTCCTTTATCAAGTTTGTATGTTTATAGTTCCTTTGACTTTAGTTTTTACTTTTTTGGGTCAACATAAGTGGCTCAATATCTCCTTGCTAATGCATTAATTTCAGTTTTGACTTATAGGCATGAACTTGGAATGAACTACAACTTCATTCGTCCAGACCTAATTGTTGGATCATGTCTACAGGTGATGTTTCTCTCATTCCCAATTTGGATAATTTATTTAAAAAAATAAAATAAAAATTCTTCTGAGTTCTTACCAGTACTTTACACATGGCAGACTCCTGCAGATGTTGACAAGCTTCGGAGTATTAACGTAAAAACCATATTTTGCTTGCAACAAGACTCGGATCTTGAGTATCTATAACAAATTTTGATACAAAACAAAGAACTTAAATTGCATGCTTTCAGTTTCAGATTGAATTTTTAGATTTGCCTGTTGACTGTAGTATATAACTAATGTTGCATATGTGATAAGTTCATGATCAACTAAAACTCTTAAACGTTAAGATGCATTTCTTGTTTTCAATTTAACCTTTTCACTAGATATTTTAGTGTGGACATCAATGCAATTCGCGAATATGCCAGCACATTCAATGACATTCAACACTTACGTGCTGAAATAAGGTAGCTGTTATTCTTTGATAAAGTTATAAACATGTTTCGTCTGTAACTGCTTTCTTTTATGGTTACATGTGTGGGTATAGATCATACTGTTATGCATTAAATGCAGTTCACTTGATGTAAATTTAAAATTAAATATTTATGGAGCAGAGACTTTGATGGAACTGATTTGAGGTTGCGGCTTCCAGCTGTTGTTAGCAAATTACACAAAGCTGTTAATCGAAATGGCGGAGTAACTTACATACATTGCACTGCTGGACTTGGAAGAGCTCCTGCAACTGCTGTATGCAAAATCTTAACTTAAAACTATAAAAACTTCTTGCTTATTATTATTATTATTATTATTTTTTTTGCATTAATTTGTGAGATGGTCTTATATTTTTATCATTCCAACATTGCTTGCATAATTGATACGAAGATGATTTAGGGCAGACCATATTAAAATCTTAAGAAAATGCACACATTTTTCTAAAAGGATGTTTTCGTATTCTTTTATTCACCTACGCATTTATTTACTACTTTTGACCTGTAAATATGATATTAGTAATGTGATTTTCAGCTGGCATACATGTTTTGGGTTCAAGGTTATAAGCTAAATAACGCCCTCAGTCTACTCCTGGTATACCTTTTTCCTAAATTTCACTCTTTTCCACTCTGTAAAAGTAAATATACATGCAGACCTAATACTTCACAAATGCTAAATCAGTATGGATAATGTTACTAATTTATGACCCGCAATTTTTATTTTTCTAGATTGGTTATAGACTTTAAAGTAAACTCATGTCAAATAATATGAGCCCTTCAAAATCTTTTTTGTTTAAAAATTATGTGCATTGCACAATCTTTGTAAAAAATGTTTATCTTTCTGTTCTTTCTACGCAGAGAAACCGTAAATGTTTCCCAAATGTGGATGCCATAAAAAGTGCGACTGCTGACATTGTGAGTCATGCGCATTGACTCATATTCTCATGAGCAACACAGTCTAGCAACCTCATTTGTTTTTTTAATTCTTAATACTTTTAAATTTTAACCCTAGTGGTATCATTATTTTTGAAGTGAAATTATTTATAAAGCTTACAGGATTAAAAAAGAGATCAATTACATTGTCATGGAATGGTGATAACTGTTCGACAGTGGAAGTTTCTGGACTTGATGTTGGATGGGGTCAGGTAATTTACTTCATCTAATTGTGACCCGCGTCTCAATCTATGTTAAATTTGTTGGTTGATTGCAGAAAATTCCTTTAACGTATGAGGAGAAACATGGTTCATGGATTCTTCATAGAGAGTTGTTGGTAAGAATAGATGCTAAGGGGTAAATGGGTCAATTTGAGACTATTAATTAACTGTTGTCTTCATACATTACATCTCATAGTTTAGTATCCATTACCTAAACCTAAAGAAATGTTGGTAAATTATATGAAACCTACATGTTGTATAATTTAACTAGATTAATAATTATATTCAGGATAATAATTCATATAATCATATTACTTATTTTTAAGTTTTGATAACAGGAAGGGCGATACGAGTACAAGTACATAGTTGACGGTGAATGGATGACCAATACATATGAACCTGTTACTCCTGCCAACAAGGATGGCCACATCAACAACTATATTCAGGTTCTTTTCAAGTCAACCCAACTTGAACCTGTTTTCACCCGTTACCTAAATCTCTGCAAAATCCTTCAAATTCATATCATGTTACTAGAAATTAATCTGCAGTTTTTTTTATTTTTTTTTTTAAATTTTTTATAAATGGTGTAGGTTGTGGATAAAGACCCTGAGAGCATAAGTGCTGCTTTGTGGAAGAAATTGGGTGCTGATGATTTTGATCTAACGACTAATGAACGGCAGATTATAAAGCGGTTTCTGGATGAATATCCGGATGATGAGTAAACTCTATTATCCACGTCTGGAATTGTATATCTGTTTATGGTTGTTAATATATGGTTAAACTATCGCGCATGTGTGTATAAGATTGCAGATTTGAGGTGTGACATGAACACATGTGGTTTTTGATGTCTAGTGTATGACGTATGATAAAACATATCGTTGCAACATCGATCCGGCATTGGAGACATCGGTTCTTGTAGTCCCAAGCTTGAATTTAGCTACAAACGTTATACGAAAACATGTTAGAAGGTGACTAAGATGGTCAAGTCAATCGGCTGTTGACTTGTTTTATGTATTTTGTATCTGCATACACATATTGTGTCTGTGAGAGATACACCTTTACTCACATAAATACAACTTCTTGTGAGAAGAATATGCACACATAAATACAATTATTAAAAATATTAATTTATTAATACAATTAGCCTCAAATCATGAACAAGAATACTAGATAATACTAATGGTTGGTATGAACTGTTAGAAAACATTATGTTTTTTAAGTTAATTAAATAATTTTAGTTAGAGATTTAGAATACTCATTAAAGTAAGAAAACTTGGATATTTCACATATAACATATATTCCTAAAACTTACATGGATATTTATTTACTTTGTCTATTATTTGAACATTATTTTTTATAATCTTAAATATCATATAGTATTTCTTTTCTCTCTCTTATTCAATTTATAAAATCACTACATTTTCTCTCTCATATTCTCTATACATAAATAATTACCATTTTCTCTATATCCTCCACTCACAACCACTTTCAATAAAATCTCTATAATACAGAGAATACACTCACACCAAATTTAAAGAACCTAATATGAATGCTTTAAGTCCTAACACTTGCATGGATATTTATTTATTTATCTATTATTTGAATAACAATTTTCTAACCTTAAATATCAGATAGTATTGCTTTTCTAAGGATTTGAACTCATATTAATTTTGTGGAAAACAATTAAAGGACCATCAGGCTACAACGTCATGGATGAATGAATAGTGATCTAACAAAACCTTTTAATATTGTATATCAATTTTTGCATTTATGACTTTTATATATTCTTATTAACCTTTATCTCATATAAATAGTCAATATTAGATTTTGAACAGAAATAACATCGTACCCTACTGTATCTTTAAAAATAATCACACTCATACTATGGTTACGAGTGACAATCATCAATGTAACTGAGATATAAAAAATGGTGGGCCATTATATGGGTTTAGATTATAACTCCTTGAAGTGTTCAATGTTATATGAAATAAGAAGAGTATTATCATCATATTAGGAATTGTATTATGATGAATGACTATACATATAAAAATCCAGATTGAAAAGTAAGCGAAATGTTACGTGAAAATCAAATATGGTTCGGGCCCCTCGTTGTGAAGCCAAAGTCTTAACCACCAATGACTCGAAGAGTTGTACCTTCCCCCCATTAGAGGTAAATGTATCCTGGTGATCGACTCGTGTCTCCTAGATAATTTTCATTATGTTTTTTGTTTGTAGTAGGGATGGTGTAATATGTTTGTGCTAGACGGTCTCTTCTTAGTGTATGCACAATTTGTTTGGTATTGTCATGGTGATTTTGATGTATTGTCTAGCTTCTTGTTAGTTTGTTTTGACGAATAAAATTTTAGCCGTTAAAAAGTTAATATATAATTTTATCAACTTTGATTGAATAAATACAATAAGAATCAAAGTTTTTAGATAAATACAGAAAGTTATATTGAAATTTTTGCCGTTAAAAAAAAAAAAATTGTAATTAACGATTGATTTAGACCGAGCGACACATGAATAAACAGGAAGGACGAAGAAAACAGAAAAAGGGTAGTCATACTCATAGTCAAACATCAACTCCAGTGTCACTCTCCCATTTGTAGGGTTTTCAGTTTTCACACTTAAAACCCTTTCATTTCATTTCCCCACTTTCTCCGCATCAGAATTCCAATTCCTCACATACAGCTTACAGGTAAATCATCCGAACTAAACAATCCTTTTGTTTAGAGAAAATTCTACATGAATCTATGTATATCTCGCAAGCTTCAGAAGGTATTAGAAAAGCTTCATCCGTTACGATTTATTGTTTGTTTGATCTTTTATGTTTATTCTCGATGATGAAATCTGAAAATTTCTTGCTTATTTATGCTAACTTCGTTGTTTTACGAACTCAAGATAATGCTCACTAACAGAGGAATTAGTCAACCAGATGCCTTTAGTTTACTTTGGATTTTCAGTAGCTTAATCGGAGATATGTTTTAGCGTTTTAGTGTGCGTGTGTATAGGTTTAGATTACAGTAGCAATGTAGGTTTATTATATAATCAAACGAATACTTGTCAATTTTGGTTGAAGATTCTGCTAATGTTGTTCAAACGTCAAAATGTATTTTACTTCATTGCTAACTATGTATTTGTTAGTTTTTAAGATTAGGTGACCAAATGCAAGTGAGTAAAGTAGGATTTGTGGGGAAAACATGTGCACTAGCTAAACTTAATGATTCTTCTGGAGGGAAACGATCAAAAAGGCGTTCGAAAGAGGAAAGAAAAGGAATGGTTGAGACTTTTGTAAAGAGGTAATATCATTACAGTTATTGCTTCTTCATGTGCTACCAAAGTAATTGATGGATTTTGTATCTTTTAGTTTAAGCAATCTTCATGATCTCTGTTTGATTCAGGATGTTAGTTGGTTTAATTAGGGTTCAGTTCACATCCAAACTTCACGAGTTGGTTTGGTAGTATCCTAAATTGGTTAAAATGTTATGTCATACCAAAATGATAATCTCAGATTCTCAATTACTAATTTAGGGGTAGGATCAAATACAAACCTTATTTTGTGTAAAAACCGTGAGAACCAAAGTGTTATTATAAATTACAAAGTGCTAGTAAATTTTTTTTGTTATATATCATCATAGCATTGTAAAAATGTTACTATAACACCTTTTAATTCATATTCTCACTTTGAATCTCATAAATTTGACAAAAAAAACATTTATAAACAACAAGTGCTATTACTAAAAATTATGTTGTATATACAAACATATCATTGTGAAAATATACAATAGCACCTTGTTATTTATACTATCACTTTGGATCTCACAATTTTTACAAAAAATTTTGAAAGATATTATGATAGCACTTTGGTTCTCACAGTTTTTACAAAAAATCTGGTTTGTATCGGAACCATCCTCTACTAATTTAAATGTTTTTGTTTAAACTTTAGACACAAAAGTCAAAGTGTTTGTTTTTTTACTTTGGTTTCAAAAACCATTTTGCAATTTTGAGTGGATTGGATTATGCCGGGGTTTGAAACAACAATGTTCATCTCAACAATTTACCAAAGTAAACTCCTACTTTTTAGCTGAAGGAAGTTATTATTAGTTTATTACAGTAGTCCTCAAAGTGCCAAAGTTATCTTTTTTTTTTTTCCTTCTAGTTTATATATTATGAAACTTTTAGCAAAAAAAATTGTTATATAAAGGTTAGGTTTCAAATTAATGTATTATAAGTTTTGTGTAAAGTTGATTGAGTGTTAGTTATACTGCTTGCAGTCATCAGGCATCAAATAATGGGAATTTTCCATCATTGTATCTCACACACAAGGAAGTTGGCGGGTCGTATTACACAGTGCGTGAAATATTTCGTGAACTTATTCAGGAAAACCGGGTACTGGCCCCACCTAAGTTGCCACCTGGCGATCAGAACATGGATAATTTAGACAGTTTCTTGGAAAACAATCCATTGGGTTCAATTTCATTTGATCCTAATGTTCATAAATTACCACCAAAAGACAACGAAACACTAGTTAATGAGTATGAATCTAGACGTGAAAAGGTTCTAAATTCAAAATGGATTTCTGAAACACGGAATGTTGGTAATGATGATTTAATTAATGGGAGTAGTCATGCAACAATGGAAAATGAAGAAGTGGAACCGTGTGAAGGTCAAATTCGTCGTTTGTCAGAAGATGTGGTGGTAGAGACTTTTCCGTTGAGGCCTGTTTTTATCACGATTCAAAATGTTGATGAGAAAACCAATGAGAAAGAAGTGTTAGATGGTGATTTAGAATCAGAAACTGAAAATATTTTAAATACAGTTGTGGATACAAAATTGGATGATGATTTAACAACTCCACTGCAGAAGTCTACTGATGAGAACATTGTGAGTTCATACTAAAACTTACATCATTTTTTTTATTTCAAAATTTTTTCACTATAAAATACTATCATTAAACATGAATACATGATGGTATTGATTCAAGTCACATGATTTTGTTATTTCATCTCTGGTATTCGACTGTAATCAATATTTTTTTTTACTTAATTTCTTTTTTGGTCCCTTTGGTTTACTTAAAATTGTCATTTTCATCCAAAATTTGAAATCTTGCCATTTTCGTCCCTGTGGTTTTCATTTTGTTGCCATTTTCGTCCAATGATTAATTAATTGTGTTAAGGTATTGGATTCAAATGGCAAGAAAATGAAAACCATAGGGATGAAAATAGCAAGAAAATGAAAGCACGGGGACAAAAATGTCAAGATTTCAAATTTTGGATGAAAATGACAATTTTAAGTAAACCCACAAGGACCAAAAAAGAAATTAACTATTTTTTTTTTAAATTTATTTGAAAAATAACTTGAAGTTTATTATTTGTAAATTTGATAGGCCTCGAGTTCTCAGTATATTGGCAACAACAATTCTAGCAATTCTCTTCAACATTTGACATTTGAAGAAACAACCGCAAATAAAACTGAATTTGAAATGCAGCATAGTGGTACTGTCAAAAAGCAAACAACTGATGCAACATCAAACAATACCAATTTGTAAGTATTTGTTTAACTATATACATGCATGAAAAAAGTTTAAGTGTTAATCGTCTTTTGGATGATTACTTGTTTTTGGTATTTTATATTCTTGCTTCTTTAAGCAGCGATTCATGTGAAACATCAGCATCAGCATCAAAGAAACCTATCAACGAAGAAGCGAATCCAATCTTGTTATTTGTGAAGACGGTTGTTGCTGCATTTGTGAAATTCTGGTCTGAATAAACTTCAGGTTTATGTCTTCACAAGAATCTTTTTGTTTGAAGTGAACAGTAGCTCTCGGCTCGTAAAAAGACATATTTGGAAGCGGTATTTTTTGGTGAAATTGGGTCTAAAAGTAAATGTTTTATGGGAAACAATATCAGTTTTATTTGGGGATGATCATTGAGGGCATAGTTTTAATTCTAAATGAGTGGATTGTTTGGTAAATTATTTGTAATGTGATGGCAAGTTTGGTATGTAAGTTTCACACATGGGATTGTAAGTTTCACAACTATTATAAGTCGATCATAAGATTGTTTTTCTTTTGAGTCATTAACGAAACACCTTATCTATTAGTTATTAAACTAATCATAGTCATTAACAAAACACCTCATCTATTAGTTATTAAACTAATCATAGTCATTAACGAAACACGTTATCTAAATTAATTTTTTTTTGAAATGTCACGAAAATGTAATATTATTGTATGAAAGAATCAGTACTTTTGTTTTTACTTGGTATTGAAATATGACGAATATATGTTTAGCTAGGAAGGAGTTCATTTTTGAAAACATTTCTATCTCAGTCGTGAAGCTCTGTCAAGACATCAAATGCTTCTCTTACTTACGGATTAAAACTAGATTGATATATAAATCTATAACCTGGAATGACTGGTTTTTTGTTGTAATCTTTGTTTCTTGTTGCTAGTTGCTTGCTAGCCTTTTCTAATGAAGTTTGCCGTTCGAAAAAGAAAAACAAATAATATTTACTTTATTAAAATGCAGCAATGATGAGGTTCAAAGTCTTATTTAAAGACAAAATGATACAGATTTACAAGTAAATAAAGTAGATAGGTTCATGAGTTAACGTTAAAAAATGAGTTTAAAAACAGAATTTGTAGCTCAAATAGTAGTTTATTAATTTTTTTAAGAGACACAAACCTATACTACTCTTAAATTAAGCAAAATAACCACATCTTTCCTAGGTTTAAACCCAAGACCTTCTATCTAAAAGATAAGAGTCTTATCAAGTGAGATAATCTCACATTGGCAGTAGTATATTTATTATTGAAAAACATAGATTTTTACTAAAATACCTTAAAAGCGATATTTGTTTTTGTAAAATAGTATGTTATACGAGGGAAGCATGTTACCTTTGTTCATTTAGTCGGAAGAAAACATATAATAATGCAAGATTCCAAGCTACAACCAATCCGCACATAGATCAGGCTGCTTTCTACTGGTCTACAATTCCACACAGACGTACAGTTGTATTTTTTTATGTATTATTTTTAATATTATCTTTACATTCGCGCGTTTACAAGTACCAACTTCACCATTTTACTAATTTACTCTCCTTTATTTTATTTTATTACTATGATATATATTAATATTTATTAACTAACCGTATGAAATAAATGATGGTTTTAAAATTAGGGATGAAATTGGTATCTTGGTATCGAAAAGTACCAATACCAATACCGAAATGCGACAAGAGAAAACAATACCTATACTGAGACTGTTTTATTAGCTACCTTTTAAAATGTTAAAAGAAATACTCAAATTGATGGGCGCCACATATTAAACACTAGGCCACATCGACTACCGTTCAAATCCTCTCACACCGGGTGGCGAGGGGATATCAGAGGACGAGTGACTGTTAGCTTAATTTAAAACTTAATAAAAGTTAAGTAATTTTAAAATGGTAAAAATCTTTAAGTGATTTCAGTAGAAAAGTTGAAAAATAAAACATTGTTGATAAAGTTATCATTGTTGTTGTAGTTTGTTATTATTATATTACTATTACTAGCTTACAAACTCCTGAATTATACGTTGTTACATAAACAACTGTAAAAGTTTTAAAATTTAAAGAAGAAAATTGTTAAGACTTGAAATATTGTAAATTTTTTCTATTAAACATTGCAAATCTTATGGATGAAAAACACAATTTACTCTTTTAAAAATATAAAATAAATACTTAATTAGATAATAACAAATTTAATTTATTTTAAAATATAAATCTATTTTAGAATTTAAGACAAAATAAAAAATATATAAAAATTCAAAAAACTGTGGTGTTGCCATGTTTCATTATTTGGAATCAAGTCTTAACTTTTTTATACTTAAAATCCCTAACGAAAAAGTATTAAGATTTGAAACGTTAGGGATGAAAACTGCTAAAACTAGAAACGTTAGGGACGAAAAGTTTTAATACTTAAAACGTTAGGAACAAAAATTGTTAAGACTTTAAACATTAGAGACGATTTATGTTAAAAAAATTTGATGATAACAAATTTAATTGATTTTAAAATTTATATCTAATTTAAGATTTAATATAAAATAAAAAATATATAAAAATTCAAGTAGTAGGATATGTGCGCGATGCAAGGGAGAACATGACGTACACCTACATCCGTTAATTTATGTATAAGTAAAATATTAAGTAAAAGATAATTATATCCTATATAATTTTTTTTTAGAACAGCAGTTGGTGCAACGGCCTATGACCGTTGCACTCAGAGCTGGAAGGACCGAGATCGAAACCCCGCCTCTAACACCCTGAGGTGTTTTTCGTCGGCATTGGGGCTCCACCATGCTGCGATCGCAGCGAAGGCTCACCACAACCCTCCTTACGGGCCAAGTTGATTGGAGTCGAAACTCGTCAACTAACTGTTCCAGGGAAAAACCGGGCATAAACCTTTAGCTTTGCCACGTAAAACCCTTTTGGCTCAGACACGAAGTCGGGGTAGTAGCCCGGGACGAGCGTCATTGACATGTCTTTGAAAACTGCTATAGAAAAGAATCGAGCACAGGACCTATCGGTCACTGTGCTCTCCCCTTACCATTTAGTTAACTATTCAAGACCTATAGGTGTATAAAATAAATATTATTATAATAATTTTTTTAACTATTAGTTTTTTTAACCACAAATCTAATATAGTGCTACTCCTAATTTACTTCAAATATTTCATCTTTTGCCTGAACTGAACCTATGACCTTCTTTCTAAGACATTCTCTCTACCAAGTGGGCTAGTACCACGTTGGTTTTTAACTAAGAGTTAAATCTACTTCTAGTCTTCTAGTAATACATCTTATTAGAGGTAGATTATTAATTAACTTTTTTTAACAGCAAAATATTATTAATACTAAATTACTAATCATAATCAAATGCATACGAAAATCATACATAGCAAGCTTCCAAATAAATTTGTTAACTACTCTGGAATTAGTATATTATAATGATGGCCCTATTTGCATCAACTTGTTAAGCCAAAGTGACCAGTAATGAACACGAAGAGCAAAACCACTTATGTAGCCATATGTTTTACACCATCACATCATTTTACATCTTTATCCCTAACAAATACGGATAGAATTGCCATATATTTTATTGTTATCATAAAACCTTGTATATATATATATATATATATCATGTGTATGTTTAAAAGACACACATCAAGAAAAAGAGACATCACAGAGATATGGGTTTTAGTGAGAAGCAAGAAGCATTGGTTAAGGAGTCATGGGAGGTTATGAAGGAAGACATTCCAGCTTTAAGTCTCTATCTATACGCAATGTAAGTTTTTAGTTAATTTATGATGACATAATGTGAACTTTTTAACTAATTATCGGTGTCACAAACTCACAATAATCTTGTTTGAAACTTACGACTTGGGAAAACTTGCAGGATATTGGATATAGCACCAGAGGCGAAAGGACTGTTTTCATTTCTGAAAGATACAAATGAAATTCCCCAAAATAACCCTAAGCTCAAGGCCCATGCTGTAAGAGTTTTTAAGATGGTGAGTATATATATCCTTATGTGATATAATGTATATATACATATAATAATATAGAGGATGTGTATTATGTGAACCAGCTTTTATCGTGTGAACCAATTAACTAAATTTGGACCACATGTGTTATTTAATTATTAACACATATGTGACTGATATTAAACCTGAATATTTTAATAACACATGTGTACAGAATTGGTTTACACTCTAAGGGGTGGTTCACATAATACACACCCCTAATAATATATATATACATGATGCAATGTGATTGAATATGTGTGTGATTGAAGGTGTGTGAGTCAGCAATTCAACTGAGGGAGAAAGGAGAAGTTGTGATTTCTGATTCTACACTCAAGTATTTGGGAACTGTTCATCTTCAGAAAAATATTACTGATCCTCAGTTTGAGGTACTGATTAATTTATATAATAAATTGATTAATTTGTTTTATGGCTATATAGTAGCTCATTAATGATTTGATTGCATATATATATAGATTAAGAAAATAGAATGAAATAAATGTTATTTGATTGATGAAGGTGGTGAAAGAAGCATTGATAAGAACAGTTGAGAAAGCAATGGGGGAGAAATGCAGTACAGTGATGAAGGATGCTTGGGGTGAAGCTTATGATCAGTTGGCTGCTGCCATTAAAACTGAAATGAAGCAAGAAGCTGCAGCTTTAAATGGTTAAAACCACATTAAATAATCAATTAATTAATAATGGTTTTTAATAAAAGTGCAAGAATATAACCAGAGCTACATATATGTATAGCTCTTTTTCACATGTAATATTAATACGAGTGGTGATGAAATTTTGTTTCAGAAGGTTATTTATTTTTATCTAAAATTGATGATATGTAATATTCTTCTTGTATTTTATGCTTTGTATCGAAGGAGATGTTCAATGTTTTGTCTTCTACTTTTTTTTTATGTTAACTTTGTTCTTGATCTTATATTTTGAATTTAATAGTCGGTTATTCTGTTGTGTAAATGCAAGAGTTATGGGCCAATCTGGATAAAGACACCAAAAGCTTGAAAAAACAAGCACCAACTACAAGTTAGATGAGAAATTGTCAAAATAGACATTTTGAACACATTTCTTACTTAAATAGACATCGACTTTTAGTCTATGGTTTTCTAATCATGACCAATCAAAAACTGCCATATACCCCATCTGTAAACTTAGCTGGCGCTTTATAGCCGACGAATTCTGGGGCTGAAACCAAGTTTAACTTTCGTGGTCCCACACAGGTCTCATATAATGACCAATAAGGAGTTGACACTTTTCTCATTACGTAGGCTAAATCATAAAAGGTGTCGGCTTAGCGCCGGCTAAGCCTACGGTGTGGTACGTGACAGTTTTGGTTGATCCTGACTAGAAAAACTGTAGGCTAAAAGTCAATAACTATTTTGGTAAGAAATATGGTCAAATTGTCTATTTTGACAAATTTCCAGAGAAATTATTATACACATGGATCTGAATATTTATGATGTGTAGACTTAGTACATATCCAGGGGGTTTCAAAATACACTATATAAGTGCCCTACTGGTTAAAGGCTTGGGGTTCTCCAAAGGAGACCCATGTTCTAATCCTACTAAGAGATATTTTGGGAAGACAGCCCACTGCGATAATGAGGGAATTCAATTTAGGGTTGAGCATAATACGATTTGGGGCAGATATAACATTTCGAACCGCATCCCCTGATTCGGCTTTAGAACCGTGAGTCGGTTGCCTCCTGAGGTGAGGGCTGTCGCATGCCGATTAGCGAGTCCGAAAAACTCGTTTAAGGAGGTTTTAAACGGAATAATCACACAGTGGGTTTCGGGGTTGTGCCAAAGTGGGTGCCCCTAATTATCTCCTGGTTCGGGTTTAGAACCGTAAATCGATTGCCTCCTATGTTATTCTGGGGCAAGAGCTGTCATACGTCGGCTAGCTAGACCGAAAAACTCCTTTATAGAAGTTTTAAAAGGCAACTATCACAAGGTGGGTTTCGGGGTTGTGCCAAAGTGGGTCTCCATGAGACAAACGTGTCAGGCTTAAATTTTTTTTATTTGCCTTAGTTTCAAATGCATTAGATATTATGAACCGAAAAAAGTAGTATGGAAAATTATATTCAAAAGTAACAAAAAAATAGGTTTGGTGGCCTCCTTTATTTAAAAGAGTGAAAGTAGAGTCTGAATCATTTAACATTTAACGGTAGCAATTTGAAGATTAATAGCAAGTTAGTATATCAATAACAAAATTAGCTTAGGTAGCCACCGAGTAGCACCAAAGTTACTAGTGATGAAATTCCGTCGAAGACGTAGTTACTACTAATTGTTGTGTATATTTTTCTATGAAAGAACGTGGCGTTTTACGATAATAAATATGATGGCGAGATCATATATAAAAACAAATCATCTGGTTTTTATATGAGAAGAATTAACTACTTTATCTTCATATGTTAGAAGGGCATCTTGTTCTTATAATTCATAATCTATCTTATATGATTATTAATTTTAGGTATTCAAAAGGTACACTACTCTAAAAGTAAGATCACGATTTAAAAAGTTTAGGGAATTAATTAAGAAAAAAAAACCCTTCATCCCTATCCATCACTAAACCCTCTTTACTCAACACCACATAGGGGTGAGCAAAAAATCCGAATACGAAAAAACCCGAGAATCCGAATCCGAATCCGAAATATCCGAATTTTCGGATATCCGAAAATTCGGATACGGATTCGGATTGAGATTTTAAGAAATTTCGGATATTCGGATATCCGAATTATCAGAAAATATTAAAAAAAAAAAATTATATATGTACTCTAGTTTGGTCCATATATAAGAAAATACAAATCCCTAACCCAAGATTTTCTTTTCTTCTCTTGGACTCCACCTCCGCCTCTTTGCCTCTTCTTCAAAGTCCAAATCTTCAGCTCTTCTTCGATGAAGTTCTGAACCCAGTCGCAGGTTCAAGTGTTCAAAGGATCAATTGATCATCATTAAGTCGCATTCAACCACCCACAAATCGCAACAATGATGTTATATTAACAATGATGTTAATATTTAGATTTTTTCTTATGAAATTATTGAAGCACGGGATTGCTTATGAAGCTATTTTCGGATTATCAATCTAAAATTTGAATTTGTATTTATCTTTATCACGTTGTGAAGAATAGGTTTTATTTTGGATTAATGTTCCTTTTTTTATTACTTTTTTTTGGAATTATCTTGTTAGATTAATTAAGGCTTGAGTAAAAGAAAAGAAGATTTTCGGATAATAAGTAGGATATCCGAATCCGTATCCGAAATTCGGATATCCGAATTTCGGATATCCGAATTTTCGGTTACTGATTCGGATACCAAAATCTGATATCCGAATTTTCGGATATCTGAAATTCAGCTTTGATTGAAACTTTCGAATGATAGTATAAAAACATCACATAACAAAAAAACATGATTAAACATTACGTATTATAATAAAAATAATAAAATAACTCAATTTTTGTGGATTTATTTTGAAAAGAACTCAGTGATAACATTATCTTTATAATTGTCAATAAAAATCTATAACTAATACGCTTTGTTAAAATTTATTTCAAATAAACAATGTATTTTTTTTTTTAATTTAAACGAACACAAGTCATTAGACTACCCGGTGCGTCAGATGAGTGGGTGCACTCACGCCCTTACACCGCCCCGCCATGTACTTTTGTGGGCGTGGTCACCCAGGTGAGTGGCTTGACTCACGCATTTGAGTAGTGATTGAGTTTTTCTTTGTTTTAATTTTCCAACCAATCACAATATCTCACATTACCTTCTTACAAATTACAAAACAGCACATCAACCTCCTACTTTTTACCCAGTCTCACTCACGCCTACTCACCTGCGCATTTTCATCCTTCCACTCACTCACCTCTATCGCACCGCATAATCTTAGAAAAATCTTACGTGCGTGAGTGTATGTATGCTCAAGTATCCACCACTCACGGACACGTCAGACACGGGCGTCGTGACTTTCTCGTGGATGTGATCATACGTGGCCGACTCTCCTCTCACCTTTCATGAAGTCTAATACATGGCGACAAATTATCTCATTTAGAAGAAACCTTAAACATATATATTATTATCTTTAGATCAACCATTCAATCTTGTATTTTCGTGTTCATATTCATAGGTGGTTATTAAACGACACGACTAATAATAGTTAGTTTATTAGAAGACAGATACCTTTTTAATTATATACATCACTAGCTTACAAACACATATATTATACGGAGTTACGTAATCAGCATTAAAAATTTTAAAATTATTAAGACTTAAAACGTTAGAAAGAATTATATTAGGGGTGAATTAAAACTTTTAAACATTACAAATTTCGGTGATGAAAAGTGCAGTGTACTCTTTTAAAGATATAAGATAATTACAAATTTAATTGATTTTAAATATAAATCTATTTTATAATTTAGGATCAAATAAGAAATATATAAAAATTCAAAAATTATGGTGTTGACATGTGACATTATTTGCAATCAAGTCTTAACTTTTTTGTCCGTAAACCACTAATAGAAAAGTATTAAGATTTAAAATGTTAGGGACGCAAATTTTTAAGACTTGAAACGTTAGTGACAAAAATTGTTAAGTCTTAAAACATTATGGACGATTTCTGTTAAAGGCAGACTGAAACTGTTAAACATTGCAAACCTTAGAGATGAAGAGTGTAATTTACTCTTTTAAATCTTTCGTAGCATGCATTCCCATCCGTGTCGCAATTGATTCGGTAAGCTATCCGGTCCACGGAGAACTGCCTTATAAATACTTAATTAGATAATAACAAATTTAATGATTTTGAAATTTAAATCTATTTTAAATTCAAGATAAAAATAAAAAATATAAAAAAATTAGAATAATAATGGTATTGACATGTGACATTATAGTTATTCATTTATTAGAGAAGATAGATTGTATTGAGTGATTACCAAGTAATTACTATCCTCCCGCTTATCTGGGTGTTACGGTCTCACGGATGTTGAAGAATTGACTTTAGCTACATCGTCCAGTACCGGTGGCTATCACACGAGATCCTCTGTCGTTCAAAAATAATAATTATTTATTTGAAATGAAAAATATTAAACAAGAGATAGAAAAAATTAAAGAAGTTAGGTTACGATTGTATTGTACACTTGTACAGCCATATTGCTCTTGGTGAATATCGGCAAAAGAATAAAAGGAATCACGTAATTCTTCATTTCAACTGAAAACTACACACACAAAATGCAATTTTACTTGTAGAGTTGGTATCTGTTTCGCATTTTAGATAGTGGAATATGCACTCGTGGCCTTCATTTCTTGGGATCTATGTTTGTTTCTATCTACACCTGTCCGCGTGACCCCTCTTTCATTTTGCAAACTTGATTGCTTTTCAACCAAGTTAGAATATAACAAACATTCTTAAGTGGTACAAGAGATTGGATTTATAATCATTGTGCACTACTTGTGCACACTTTTTGAATACCTCTCTTTCAATTTTCATCCTTTATACGGACGTACACGGTACATGTAGCATATATTGGGTAATTAATATAGCTTGTAACTCATTTATAATTAAAGTTTTATCAAGTTAGTTTAGCTGGGGTTGATTTGACCCAAGCTATTAGGCTTGTATTGATATTCAAGCCATGATTTTTTTTTAGTGTACTATTAAGATTAGCCCAACTACTAAAGCTTAAAACGTAACACATCCACTCTCATAATGGGTTGCTTGTTTGTTCTAGAGATTTGTAGCCTAATTGTATGCGGATGTATAAGATAGAAGTGTTTCTCTTTATGTTATTGAGAATGTGACCATTACATGACCCCTCCCTAAGTGACCATGGTCACGACACTACCATCTTTCATCCACCAATCAACATTTAATTGCTTAAATTTTTAATTCAACAAAAATAATTCACATCATCATCCAAGTATTTCACTTGCTACATACTTTCATTACACACATTTTTTACTCACACACAATAACCATCACTAAGTTTGTATGGCAATAAGCTTGTATGACGTCTGCATGACACGTGACCAAGCCCCATCCTGGTCTAATTCACCCCGAAAAAAGTGATCCAAAATAATAGTTACACATGTCCTAATAGTGATCAAATAAGGCAGACTCTAAAAAAAATAGGCATAAACTTATATTCATATATTTTGTTCATTTCTTACTCTATTGTTTGTTCTAACTCTTTTTCTTTGGCAATTTGTAAACGAATACGAGTGTTTGAAAATTAATACCCAATCGATTTTTCTAACTTTTTTTATCGTGGCCAATCAGCCTCACCATGACGAACAAATCAGCCCATGGCGAACATATTAGCCTTCTACCCAGCGAATCGCTGAAAGCGTGACGACCTCACACCATTAATCAGGAGGAAACATACTTGATACTTTGTAGGAAAACCACATGGCTCACCAAGAGCATTTTTATACTTTGAGTGAGACTCCAACTCAAGAAAACCACCTCCCTTGTAGTGATTGTGCAGGTTAATTATATGATAGAAAAAAAACACAATCTCCGCATTCACTGATCTACATAAACCCTTTTTGATTAACAGACAAAAAAAAAAACTTTACACGTTTATATAATATTTTAGAAGTAACAGATTAAAAATAGTTTATGATAAACTATTTTTTAGATTGAAAAAGTATTTATGATAAACTAATTATTTATATTAATATTTTAGAAGTAGAGATATGTTTATGATAAACTCATTATGCTTTTGTGTCTTTGTTCTGTTTAACGTCTGAATTTATTTTGGAGAACATTTGAAGCGCATTTCGATCTGGCTTCGCCATAGAACATAGATAGCAATCGATAATATACACCCTCGCTGTAAAATCGTTTTTCAGGATTTTTACTCCGAATTTGCAATATTGGTTATACAAAATAAAAAAACAACCATTTCGTCTCTTTGAATTATAATATTAGAAGACAAGAAGCTAGTAAAGGAGTAATTTTAAGGAAGAAGCCACGTGTAGTTGTGTGAACACATTGACAATTTTGTCAAAAGTGGAAGGAAACTTTAGTGAAATGATAATTCATAATTCATTAGCATGGGAAGCGAGAAGCAATAGATAGAGAGCACCACCGCCACCCACCACCACTACCGCGTCCACCACTACCGCGTCCACCACTATCTTTCTATCTCACTTGAAATTCAACCACCCATTAATCCGATTTACTAAAAAATTATAACTTTGAAAACCTTTTGAGATTTGCAATGCCTATAAATAGTCATGGCTTCTTGCTCTTGTTTGTACCACACAACTCATAACATTGTATTAATTCCAAATTAAACACATATTGCATTGTTTCAAAAGGGAGTTTGAACTTTGAAAATGGCAAATCCAAAGGTATTAGCTATTTTATTTTTGGTGTTGTTTGTTGTGGACCTTTCATTTGCTGCAAGATCCTCTAAGAAGACCGGTGGTGGTGGTGGTGGTGGAGAAGGAGGTGGTGGTGGCGGTGGATCAGGTGTTGGAGAGGCTGGTCAGGGTTCTGGGTCAGGTTATGGATCGGGGAGTGGCTCGGGGTATGGAAGTGGTGGTGGCGGTGGTAAGGAAGGAGGTGGCGGTGGAGGTGGAGGTAACGGCGGAGGTGGTGGTGGAGGATCAGGGAATGGCAATGGATCGGGTTCAGGCTATGGGTCAGGAAGTGGTTCGGGATATGGTTCAGGGGGTGGAAAGGGTGGAGGTGGCGGAGGCGGAGGTGGTGGAGGTGGCGGAGGTGGTGGCGGTGGAGGTGGGAATGGGTCGGGAAGTGGGTCCGGATATGGGAGTGGTAGTGGCTCGGGATATGGAAGTGGTGGTGGGAAAGGTGGCGGTGGAGGTGGTGGAGGGGGTGGAGGCGGCGGCGGTGGTGGTGGTGGCGGCGGAGGAGGGCGTAACGGGCAAGGTTCTGGATACGGGAGCGGGTCTGGATATGGAGAGGGATATGGATCTGGATACGGTGATGACGATGGTGGTTATAAACCATAAACCAAATTTACAACACTATATATAGTCATTACTTTACATTATAATTTCACATATAAAGCCATTTAAGAAATTGATACCCTGCAATAAATCACATCAGATCACACAATACACGTTTCATTATATTTACTTGTATGAGGATTTGTATGTAACATTATATGAATGTACTTTGTTTATTCTGTAATATTAAATAAAATCTCATTCATTAAGATTTAAGGATGTATTTTTCTAATGTAAACCTCCTGATGGCTCAAAGATAGATATCAATATTGCCAATGACCACCTCTTTAGATTCATCGCTTTAGATTTATCGTTAGCAATGACAATTTATTTGGTTTTCTTGTTAGATCACTTTGACTTTTTAGAAAGGTTGTCATTGGCAATGTTGTTTTTCTAACAAGTCTATGGACTAAAGAGGGGGTTGAATGATGACTACCGCATATCTAAATGGTCTTTGGCTTAACCTCAATCTGTAAAGCACCAACTAAAAACAATACCATTCTAAAATTTTTTTTCATAATTTGTTGATTTTGCAAACATAAGGCTATATGTAATGATCAGAAATAAACTTGATCATACTACTACATAAGCGTTATGTAAGAGAGGTAAGTATGAGTAAAAAATGATGTGTAATGAGGCTTGATCACCAATTGAGTGATGAAGAAAATGAATACTGATGTGGATTATTAGTATTGGTTGATATTAAAATAAAAAATATAATAAATTGCATTACACTTCATCATAAAGTGACCATTGTCAGTTTGCCACTTTTCTTTCATTACTTGATGGTCACCCTCTGTGTGTAATGATGAAAATGCTTAATGATGGTGTCAGTGTATGACTAAATTACAACTAAGATGGTCAGTATATAGTCAAGCGAGGAAGGTTCATTGGGGAAACATAAAAAAATGGAGAACTGAGGAATATTTGTGTACCGTTCATCTTTTGTAAAAAAATAAATTAATCCAGTACAAAAAAAAATAATCCAGTACAAAAAAATAAACGACCCACAAGTGTTCCCCAGTTCTTTCTTTTTTTATGATTTCCCAATCAACTTTTTTCATAATCAAACATCATTGCACATGTTACTAAATTTTCTTGGACGTGATATTAAACCCAATCTCTCAACCGTTTCTTTAATTTTATTTAAGAGAAAAGTAGTGTAGGTTGAAAATTTGCACCCGCTGGCTTATCCTACACCACATATCGCAATGAGTTCACTTGTTATCTCAACATGCTCCCACAACACAAAATCAAATAAACAATTTTTTTCATCAGTTTCGCAATGGCACTGAGCTCCAGCTCTTATTACTCATCTTCATGTTCGATTTCAAATCAATTCAGAAAAAACCTTACAAATTCTCTTTCAGTTAATCACCGTAACGCTTTGTTTAGCTTAACATCATCATCAGCGTCATCAAATTCAGATGATTCGTCGAAGTCTTCTTTCCCCGTTTCTGCTGCTTCGTTTTCTTCGCCAAAAGCTCGATTTGTTGCTCGCCGGACTGAATCCATTTCTGTTCGTCCACTCGAACGCCCGCTATGTAATGTTTCACCTGCCTCATTTTGCTTATATGATTCACACTTTTTGTTTGTAATACTTTTGGTTAATTCCGAATATATGATTTACTCATTTACTGTTAAATGGATTTCTGTATTTGTGTATGTTGCGGCCTGCGGGCTTTTTGAGTTGATGTTGTCGTTAATCTGAGTGCTGTCTTTAGTTGTGTTGGAATCTAACAAACTGATTACATGAAAGAACGGGTTGTTGATTATAGTTTTAATAAATTTTTGCCAATCTACAATCAATTTTGAATTTAATCATCTATTTTGGTGGATTTTAGGTGACGTAGTGATGTTTTTAGTTATTGGAAATTGACAAACTGATCACATGATACAACTTTCTGTTGATTATAATTTTAATGAACTTAATGCTAACTACAATCAATTTGTGAGTTAAATCATCTGATTGGTGGAACTCTAGTAATGTGTGTAGTTGTGTGAATTGGACTAACAGATTACATGAAACAATTGGTAACTGATTATGATTTATATGAACTTTTTGTTAAGCTATAGTCAATCTCTGTAAACTATATCATCTGATATATTTCATTTTTATATTGTTTGTAATAGTGGAATATATGAGTCTTCCTGCAAGTCAATATTCTGTTCTTGATGCTCAAAGAATCGAGAGGATTGATGACAATACTTTCAGGTGTTACGTGTACAAATTCAAGTTTTTTGCTTTTGAGGTTTGCCCCGTTTTGTTGGTTAAAGTTGAGGAGCAACCTAATGGTTGTTCTATTAACCTCTTGTCTTGTAAGGTAATTAATATCTGCAAATTTTCATCTAATTCATACTACTTTGTAGCCTGTAGAATGTTGTGATGTAACTAATCTTGCACATTTAACTTATTGTAGCTTGAGGGATCCCCAATTGTGGTTGCACAAAATGATAAATTTGATGGTGAGCAATTAGTTAAGCCTTCATGTACATTATCTACTTTCATCATTACAAAATGATAACGTTTATACACTAAATGAAATTCAGTTTGAGTTATGAGGTCAAAATGTCAAATAGAAGTTTTCCAGTTTTAACCTTAACAACTTGATATGGTTTCTATGAATTCGAGATGAATACGACAGTTACATATATAGCTACCGTTGTTAACCAAACTCTACCAATAGAGTAGTCATGATGTCACCAAATACCAAGAAATAGTATCTAGATTTTTTATACATTTTTTAATTAGCTGATTAAATCATAGTATCCTTCATTTGGCCAAATAGGCGTATACCAAGAAATAGTATCTAGATTTTTCTCAACTAATATTATGAACCAAAAGAAGTATATCTTTTGAAATTCTAGAATCAATAGTATTTAGTATCTCCTCATAAGGTTAGTAGCCAACCCGTCTTAAAAGACATTTTATTCTCTTAACCGTTAGCAATAATATTGTACATTTGTATGTGATTATGGAATAGTTTGTTGAATTAATTTCTATTAATAGCTAAAGATTTGACTAACTATTTGTTTAACTACATAACTTCTATTAACAACCACAAGTCCTTTTACAACAAACTAACTACTAAACTGATACGTATCAAAATGCAAACCAAAAAGCTTAAATACAGATGTAGAAATTGATACTCTAAGATCATAGATTGGGAGAATTTTAATGTAATTTAATTCTAAGTTATATTTACAAAATCAATTTTCAGGACTCCATTGACACTGGTTTGGTATGGGCATGCAGCTTCCATGGTGAATAGAATATCATGCGATACGGACCA
>WOUH02000009.1:9724869-9736192 GCA_009936405.2 Stevia rebaudiana
TATGGTTTTATTTTTTATAAATGTTTTTAACTTTTAATAATAATATAAATAAAAAGAAAATTAAAAAATAAAATCAATAATTAACGCGTCATACTCAAAGCCCCTCTCAAAGCTCCAACCACTACACCCATTTTCCATCACCCCTTCTCTCTCCTTCGTAGCACTGACGCGTCATACTCCACCTCCTCTCAAAGCCCCAACCACTAAGGATGTTCTTATATATAAAAATTTACACACAAAAATATGGTAAGAAAGATGTAATTGACAAACCGTAAATTTCTTGATTACCAAAACATCAATAAATATACATACTTTTCTCTCTCTATACTAGTCTATCTACTCCAATTCCTCTTTTTTCTCTGTAAACCCAAATGCTTTACGCCACTTCTTTTGGGTTCTTTCATGGTGAAACATCACAGCTCGAGAACACCATCAATGTTTAAGGTACCCGTAAATTAAGTTCAAACATCTGCATCAACAAATAAACATCCATTTTGTCACTTTCTTCATCATTTCAAATCTAAAGGCTAAAATGAAAGACGGATCTAAAAAATGATTATGGCTCCGCAAGTGAAGTTGCTTCACTCTGTAATTGCTCATACCAACATTGTCCACCAGCTCCAGCCATCGCCGGCGTCTGCATCAACTTCGTTTGGATCTGATTTCCGCATAGTCTTAGCAGCGGCATGAAGGCTGTCGAAATAGAAAAGAAAGAGTCGGTGTTAAATAGATAGAAAAATTTTTTGAAATGGTATATTTTAGAAAAAAAATTAGGATAACGGTGAAGTTAAAATAAAAAAATAGAAAATGGTTAAACCTCAAGTAAATCTTGATTTATAAAACTGAACATTGCAGAACTTTGCAGGACTTTTTGTAGCGGTACAGTTAAACCGCAATTGGCACTTGCGGTTTAGGAAGAAACCATTAAACCGCGATTCACACTTGCGGTTTAGAAACAAAGCAATTCGAGTACTCTTGGGTTTTTATTCCCTTCCCGAAAAAGAAACAAACTATTCGAACAACAGCATTTAACACATATATATATTGGATGATGTCACCATGACATCACCATCTACTAATGCATATGGACTATTTGAACAACAACATTTCCAAATGTATATTCATCCAAAAAGTGTTCATCCAAAGAGTCTTTCATCCAAAGACACCTTTAGTCCCTGAGGCTTTCATCCAAAGACACCTTTAGCCCCTAATCTTGCATTCTTTATTTTTAAGCAGCTTTTCTTTAATTGCAATTTTAGTCCTTCCACTTTCTTTTCTCTTGACGTATTCCAAATTCGAATATCCGATTCGAAAAAAGTAATTTCTACCAATCCGAAATCAGATTCGATTCGAATCTAAAATCGTATTATCCGATCCGAATCGATCCGAATAATCCGAATCTCATTTCGAATCGGTTTTTTCGGTTTTCTGATACGATTCAAACATCGGATTTTTTCGAGTTTCGATTATTTTGAACACCCCTACTTAATACTTCACAATAAATAATAAATTCCCTGTAAAATAATTTTATAATTGTGATTTGAAACTTTGTAGTAATAGCCGTGGTTATATGTATCCTTTGGGAAGGTTCAAACATTTCTTATTTCTTCATACGTTATTGTTTTTTAAAACAAATTGCACCACTAAATCACAAATTTTATCCTCTTTCAAACGAGTATAATAAAATCATATTAAAGAGGAAAAAAAATTGCGTTATAAAATTTTAATACTACATATGCAGTATAATGATAATTTACAAAATATATTTTTTAATTTATATTTGCGTTTTTAGAAAAGATTTATTCGGAATTTTCTTTATTTTTTATCTTTTTATGTATACAACATATGTATAATATTACTGTTGTATGTCATACTGCATATATAAAATATGATGATAATTTATATATTTTAGTACTTTGAGCTATTTTACGCATTATAAGTGTTTTTGTATGTATCTATGTATATTACAAATAGTCGTTCAAACAACTTACGACGCAAATTTTTTGTATGTTTTTGACATAGCTTTATTATAATCGTTTGAAAGATAGTAAAATTTGTGATTTAATGGTGCCAACCGTTTTAAAAAATAATAGCGTATGAAGAAATGAGAAATGTTTGAAGTTCACTTTTTTTTAATAGCAATTGGATACGCCTCGAGGCCGCCATCAATAGCAAAGTTGGCAACGTATTTGGTTACCCAGTGACACCTCCAACTCTGAACCACCTCAGAAGGAAACCTGCTTTGCAAGAAAAACTCATGACCACCCTTAGCCCCATTTTTTTTTTCTTTAGGAGGGTTTCGAACCTAGGAGGATACGTGCTTTGCAAGAAAAACCCCCTGACATACATCAGCCCCATTTTTTGCTTTGGGAGGGTTTCGAACCCAGGACCTCTCACTTGAGAAGTGCATGAGATACCACCAAGGCAAATGCCCTTTGGTGCTTGAAGTTCATATAATTTTTGTTCTCAAATAAAGGTGGTTCTCTAATTAATCACCATATGTATCCTTTTGACAGAAAAATAAATTAATATATAAATAGTAAAGAATTAAATGTTGAGTCACTTTTGGAAGTGCGCGAAGGCTTGAAATCAATTATTTGAGGGTCTATATATTAGACGGAGGAAAAGCTCTACTTATACATAGAGGGTCGCTCCCTAACCAACTTTATCATTAAAAACATTGCTTCTTCATGAACTGGTTACTCAAGGTGACTTTCCATGATAAGATCAATAATACACAAATCCTGAAGGAAAGCTGACTCCACTGAGGTGAGACTCCTTTACATGTATACGATACCATGTTTTTATTATATTTTTCATATCAATGATTTATATAACTGATAATAATACTAGATTTAATTTATAATGTAATATTGATTAGTTATAGATATTAAATTGCTGTGCAACAAATAGAAGGGCCGGTTTAATCAAAAACTCACTTTGCGTTCGATTCAGTTCATATTTTACACTTTCTCATTAAGTTTTTTTTCGAAATTAACGTATACCTATTAGGCCCAGTGTGATAGGGTTATAAACTTAGATCAGAAGGAGTCGTTTCACCCTTCTCACTTTTCTCAATTGTTACGTCAGCGTTACATCAGTTTTTCCTATTCTTGATAATTTTTGCGCGATGTCGTCCCACTTTTTCCGGTTTTCCACCTTATCACGCATTTAATATTAATATTAATTAAATTTATTTAACATTTAAATATAAAAAACAGACTTTCATTTATTAAAAAAATACAACTTAAAAAAGACAAAATAATACAATTTAAAGAAAAAAATACAGCTTCTATTGCAAGAGCTATTTGCTCGCGCAATCGAGCTCTTTGCTCGTCATCCGCTTTGTTGAACGAGTTGAAATATGCAATTATTTGGATTCACTCGTCGTGAGAGGAGGATGATGTGGCCAATCTCTTTCCCTTTCTAATTGGGTGCTCAGGTTCATAGTAAACGCGCAGACCATCACGATCGGGGTTCATCTCTTCATCATCCGCATCGAGGTCCACTTATCGGCATTCGAACTACCCATGGCTTAGGTAGCTCCTTAATGTTGGTTGTGATTCAGAACGCAATGGAGGAATAGGCGACCATAGATACTTATATCGAACCTCTTTCTATGCTTCAATGTGAGGGAAACCTTTTGCCTTGACGACTTGTTGGTAGCTCCTCAATGCGTTGCAGATTATATCTTTATCCCCTTCGCTACTTTTCCGACTCACGAATGCTTGTTGGCAGAAGCCATTAAATTTTCTCATGACGGAATTCAAATCTACTCACTTTTAATAAATTTAATCAACGGTTCGGGAAGTGTCTTTCATTATTGAGTGAAACTTTTTGGTTAACTACGATAAAAAAAATATATTATACAATCGTCGCGTTTTGGTAAAAAAAATTGTAAAAGAAAGTTATACCGGTTTGTAAAAACAGTGACATCTTTGTTGGTTACCTACTTGGCTATTTTCGGAATGGATTAACCACGTCTTACGTAAAGCGACTTCTTCGATAGGGTTCCACCGTTGGGTCGGTGCTTTCGTTTTCGTTGGTTGTGGTGGGTCATCTTTGGGTTTGCTAAATCAGATTCATTTTGTTCGCGGTAATCTATAAAATAAAAGAAACTAAAAAATAAACGACTAAAAAAAATAAAAAGATAGTAAAAAATAAAAAATAAACTTTGAAAGTTGACTTGTGGAGAAGAATATTGGTCGTCTGGTTGAAACGATTGGTTGCCGAATTGATGAAACGATTGTTGGGACATTGGATCGAATTGGTGAAACGCTTGTTGAAACGATTGGGGATCAAAATGTGGGTTGTTGTAGCATAAAGGTGGTAGGCTCATTAGAGAGATTGAGGCTGTGGTTGATAACCGGGTGCATTGAAGGGGTAATTTTGTGGTGTTTGTAGTTTTTTAGGACGAGGTTTTTAAACTTTTTGTTTGAACCGCCTCGCGAAGAACCACCACGGGATGAACCTCCTTCTATTTTTTATTAGAAAAATTGAAAAATGTATGTGAATAGAGAGAAGAAGTGAGATTTTAGATTGTTTGAAATGGTAAAATGATTGAGTATTCATAGAGTGGTAAATATTTTAAAAAAGAATTTTCTTAAGGCCCAACGGTCACCTCCACGGTCAAGTTTGTTTGTCTTCCATTCGGTGAGACCCGGCTCCTCTACCCCGCATATCCCCACCTCGTATCCGGGGGGCGGTCCTGGTCGGCCCCGGCCCGACACCGTTCTCCCATCGGACGACTCCGTGGACTCTTATAGTTTCAAGACTAGATTGTAATATCAATCGATGGTTTACCACCTCCTTGTTGTAACCCTAAGAGCATGTGCATCTCATATTTTAAACTAAATTTATGTTTAAAATGTAGAGATGTTGAGTCAAATAGTAGATACATCTCGATCTTTATAACAATTTCTTTTTCTAAAACTTAGAATTATTTGGATAAGGATTCTCTAAATATAAAGAATCTTTATAATATTTTTGTGAGTATAAAGAAAGAAAGAAAATAAAAAATAAGTATTTGTAAGTGATATAGAGTTTGTGATATAAAATGAGATGTGAAGCTTCGAACAAAATAGAAATATAAATTTAGAAAAAGATATATACAATTAAATTATAGAGTTGAAGATGAAAAATAAGATCTGAATGCTTGAATCATACTCTTCTGCCACAATTACTCATTTGGTTATTTAAGTATACCTAATTACTCATGGATTTATTTTAAACAAATGACAATAACTAAACATAAATGTCAATATTCTTGGTCTGTTGGTTTAAGTAGGAAGCTGAAGACCTTTGATTCTTTGAAAGTCTTAAGTTCAATACTAACATACATATATCACAATTTGTAAACGTGTCTTCTACAACAATGAATTGCGTATAAAATAATGTTGAAATGTGTAAAATTATATTTTTAGAAATGATAGATTTGTGACAAATAAAGTTGTGGGATGAGTCCTACTAGGTTGTTGAAACTTTTTAATTCCCTTGTATTATTTATTGGAAATAGTAGACGATTTTACTTGACAAGTACAAGAAATAAAATTCATTATATAGGATATGTAATAATAACAATATTTACCTTTTTTGTTTCTGTCATACATACATCTATATATACAACTTAATATCTAATAACACCAAGGGTTATGTCTATTTTTGGTTTTCTATGATATTTTCTACTTAAATCAGGATACAACTCTTGAAAAATTTAAATTTATTACTAGTAAAAAAGAATTGTTAATGTTATATAATTAAAAAATGTGATGGTGGATTCTAAGCGTTTTTTACGAACTGTCAAGCTCAGACTAGGTGTTCCCCATCTTCGTTTTCCCTGGCCCACTTGTGAGGGTGACCAACTGATAATTCGTTTAGGTTCATTTTGAATGTGAGTAAAGTTGATGAATATTAGGGTGGAATTTGATTGGGAGAGACTGTTTAAAATAAAATGAAATTGTGAGACATATTTAGATATATATATATATATATCAGTAATCTGAGGGATGCATTTTTTAATGGGTAACAATAATAACACTGTTGGAAATGGTTGCAACGTTAAGAAAAGAGGTGAAGTTGCTTGGGTATATGAAACCGGAAGCAAACCCACATAGCTCTAACCTGAGCTATGTGATGGTGTTAACCACAAGCCGCTTGAACCCCGGCTAAACCCGAGTTCCACACCGTCCCCCTAGGCCCTAAGAGGTTTTATTACGTAGTCTCTTGATAAACAAATGATGTTGATATAAGAGTAAGTATAGAATTTTTTGAGCGTTCGGTTGTTAAAATTTTATTTGATATATCATTATATCAACGGTAAAAAGATATGTAAAATGATTGAAACCTTACGTTTTTGGTAAAGGAATAATAGAAGCCAGAAAATAGGCAAAAAAAAAAGGGTAACACAATTTAAGGAGGACCTTTGTGGTTACCCCTTTTAAAGCTTCATCCTTCTTCGTAGATATTTCATTTGAAGACGTGTCAATTCTCTTGCATACAAATCGCGCTCAACTATCAACGTTCTCCCCATTTTCAACTATCATTCTATTTATAATCTACACTCACACATTTGCTTTTTGATTTTGTTGGTCTTTCAATCCGTCAAAACTTTTCCTTCTTCATAGATTCAAATTCTCTTTGTTTTCCTTATGATTTCATTACAGCATAGCATAGGCACAGATTTTCTCAGGATATTGTTTGTATCGATGTATTGAAAGACTACACACTGCTTCTGAGGTACGTTTTCTTTATGATTTCGAGATTGAATTCGTTCGTGAATTGTTGCGCTCTGTGTTTATAATCCATTGATTATGATGGATCTCGATTCGAATTGTTTGTTAATCTTGTTGAATTCTATCATTAACGGTACGAAATTCTATTTTGATCATGTGCTTGATCAGGTGATGTTGATTTTATCGCACGACACACTTGTCCGTAAATCAAACGACTCTTTTGTATCAATGTAGGGTTAGGTTCCCATCAAACAAGTTTGATTTTGCTTAGGAAATGGTCAATTTTATGTCTGGTTGTGGTTGGTGGTGAATTCAGGTGGATATTCCTGGGATTTTGGGGGCAGAGTTAGTTAGAAGATGACAGATGTTGAACAACAACTTCCTCAGAAACCAGAGAGCACTGTTGATACCTGTTTGGATTTTGAAAGAGGTGGTTCTGAATTTGATAGAGGATTTGAGGAACTAATGAGGGGGCAATTGGATGATTGTATGTCATTTGCATCCTGCAGCTCCCCACGAAACACAGAAGATGATGATGAGGGTGAAGGTAGTGATCAGCTTATGAGAAGAAGAAGAAGGTCGGATCTTGACGGTGATGATCTGGCAGAATCTTCAATTGCAAGAAGACGCCATTCTCGGATTTTGAGCAGGTGGGCTGCTAGGCAAGCACAAGAAATGATCACCACAATTGAGAGAAGAAACCGCGAGTCTGAATTAATGGCACTTGCAGGTTTGCATACTGTTTCAATGTTGGATTCATCTTTCTTGAGGGAATCTCAATCTTCTTCTCCTACTTCAAGAAGCCAGGGGAATATTGAGAGACCAAGCACACGCGCATCATCAATTTTGAAAATGTGGAGAGAATTGGAAGATGAACATTTGTTGAACCGCGCACGTGAACGGGTGAGAGTAAGATTGAGACAGCAAAGAAGTGTGGATTCAAACACAAATGTTTCAAGAACAGCAGAAGGCCGAGGGAGTGAAAACGAGTATGGAAATTGGTCTCATGGTCAAATGGAACCTCAGAACGAGAGTCAAGACCAAGACAATGGCGATTCGAGCCGTGAGCAAACTCCTGATATAGGTGAGGTTGATCGGGAGAGGGTTAGGCATATCGTTCAGGGTTGGAGGGAGACAGGTGTCACTGAACCCGCACCCGCGGTTTCACCGAGGAGTAGTCCAAGAGCCGAATGGTTGGGTGAAACTGAACGGGAAAGAGTGAGGATTGTGAGGGAGTGGGTGCAAATGACAAGTCAGCAGAGGGGTACGCGTGGTGTTCGTGAACAAAACCGTGAAAGGACTGGTGGTCAACTAGATGGTCAGCCAGAGCATATTAGAAGAGATATGCTTCGGTTGCGTGGTAGACAAGCTTTAATTGACCTACTTATGCGGGTTGAAAGGGAACGACAGAGGGAGCTTGAGGGTTTGACCGAGTGTCGTGCGGTTTCTGATTTTGCACATCGCAACCGCATTCAGGTTAGTTTCTTTTTAATCATCTTTAAGAACCTGTATATACTATACTATATAGCTAGTTTGCATCTAATATCTAGTTTTGGTACCATATTTGATTTTGTTCATTTTTTCAGTCATTATTGAGAGGCAGATTCTTAAGAAATGAAAGGCCTGTAGAGGAAGAAAGTCCTTCTTCAGTTGCAGCAAGTGAGTTGGTCCAATTGAGACAACGTCACACTGTTTCTGGTTTGAGGTATGCTTTATGTTTAGCTTTCATACCTTTAAAAAGTTCATTAATTTGTTTCTTTCTTTTATTAAACTAAAACATCATGAATCGAACATTAAACAAAGATGTGCGAGAATGTGTCAAAACATGTACTTTTCTAGCACGTGTGGGTTTGGTAAGGACAACCAATTGACATACTTTTCTAGTTGTTGAGTTTTTATATATAACTAGTGTGTTAATTGTTGAATATGATTTAAAATCCATATTATTACATTAATAATTTAAGTTTCTAAATACCTTCTCATAGAATTGGATTACAGTTTGAGTGATCCTGTGATTTTTAGTTGAACTTATAAAAAATTGCACATGTGAGCTGTAAATGGAATATGTCCATTTAATCATCAACGGGTCAAAGTGTAATGAAATAGTTTTGGGTAGGTGTATAAGGTTTTCATTCTTACTAACGTCTGATGATGTGGCTCTTTTTTAAAACCAGGGAAGGGTCCCGGTCTGGACCAGAAGACATTGTTCATAGTCAAGTGAGCAGACATTTTTTTAATTACAAATTCAACAATAATATGAACTAAATTTAAAAGCGATGAGGCTCACACAAAAAATTCACAGGAAACCGAATATGAAAACCAAGATCGGTCAGAATTGTGGGCCGATGAAACCGACATTCATCAGGTAACAGATCGCATCGAAACCGCTGCAACTCTTGAAAACACAAATGAAGAAGAAAACATTGATGAAGATGAAAGAGGCGAATGGCAGCAGGAAAACAACAACAGTTATAATGAATGGAGAGATGGAAATTCAGAAGATGTTGGAAGAAGTTGGCAGGATAATTCAGGTAATGATTGGCCCCAACCAACTTCGGAAACTGGCGGTAATGGTGCTCTTATACATGCAACCGATGAGGTTTGGCATGAAGATGGCTCACGGGAACCCGTTGAATCTTGGCCCAATGGGCCTTCTGACCCACCAAGAATGTCCCATTCTGTCCATGTCAGGAGAGTCAGTCGGTTTCATCCACCTGAAGATGATAATGTGTATAGTATGGAACTCAGGGAACTTTTGAGCAGGTAGTAGACCCTTTTTTTTAATTATTTGGATTTGTGTTTTTGGTCATTACAACTTGAGTTAATTATCCATATGGTTCGTGAAAAGTAACAGGTTTGGGTTTTATGCTTTCACTTTTGTAACAAGTTTGGGTATTAATGCTAATTTATGTTGACTGTTTCATTAATTTAGGGACCAAAATACCCTTTGACTGACTATTATAAATGACAAATCTTGCAACTTGAAACAAAATTACATCCAAACACGAAATCTTTTATGGTCACCAATTCATCATCTCGTACAATTACTTTTGCATTGACCAACTTATTCCTGTGTATTGTAGAAGAAGTGTTTCTAACCTTCTTCGAAGCGGTTTTCGCGAGAGCTTGGACCAGCTGATCCAATCATACGTCAACAGACAAGGTCGTTCACCCATTGTTTGGGAGCTACACCGCAACTTGCCAACTGCTGCTTCACCAAATGGTGACCAGGTGCACCACCATGAAGAACATACAAATAGAAATCAGCATGATGTGGTTGGTGGTCGACCATCTTTGGTTCCACCAGTACCACCACCACAGCCCATTTGGCACCATTTGCCTTATTCTAGTTGGTCCCGTCACACCATGCATAGTTCTCAACTCGTAAGTTATTATCATAAATAATCATAATTTTTATAATTTTTTTAAATACTATGCGTATTGATTAAACATTAATGAAATGAAATAGGAGTGGGAGATGATTAATGATTTGAGGGCAGATATGGCAAGACTGCAACAAGGTATGAGTCACATGCAGAGAATGCTTGAGGCTTGTATGGATATGCAAATCGAGTTGCAACGGTCTGTGAGACAAGAAGTTTCTGCTGCTTTGAATCGGTCAGCGGGTGGACAAGGTAATTACTATTTTGCCCTTCGGTTGATAAAAAATAAAAAATGCATATGTAATGTAAACTTCTTAAATGCACAGGTGCAGCTGCAGAAACATCAGAAGATGGGTCAAAATGGTGTCAAGTGAGGAAAGGAACATGCTGTGTTTGTTGTGATACCCAGATTGATTCTCTCTTGTATAGGTATAATACTCACCCTTGAAAACATAATTTCTAATAAGTGAAATTACTAAAATAGCCTCACTATTAGGTGTGGGCATATGTGTACGTGTTCAAAATGTGCAAACGAGTTAATTCGCGGAGGAGGAAAATGTCCGTTATGCAGGGCGCCTATTGTTGAGGTTATTCGAGCTTACTCCATATTGTAATCAGATTAGCAACTGACTTGAGGAAGAAGATTATAGTTCTTTGTCTCCTCATATGTGGTGTGTGTCATTTTTGCCTCACTGTTATTCTAATTATATATTCAACGATTGATTACTCATTGTACAACTAGAATTAATTATTGCATAATAAAATTTTATTTAACATTTGAATCTTAAGTGATAAAACTCAAGTTGAAGAGATTTAAATACAAAGATAAACACTATAGTGTGACACATGGATTAATATTAATTATTTAACTATTGGCGGTATTTAAAATCCCTAAAGTTTATTTAGTTATTTAGGAAAAGGATCAACTAAATAGGGAGCTTATTTTAAGAAACTAAGAGGGATTAAAAAAACCTCATAACCGCCTCAAACAAACTCCGATTGAACTCATTTTAGCAGCGTTGGAACCGTTTTATCAAACTCTACGATCTTAGCTTTTAAGGTTTAGCTTTTGGGTTTAGATTTTAGGCTTTAGTTTTTATGGTTTAGCTTTAGGTTTTTTGGGGGTGAGGTGGGGGGTTAGGTGTATCTAAAAGGAAAACCTGATCTTGGATTAATGTATCCAAAAGATGAGGATTTTTATTTAACTTC
>WOUH02000009.1:9749118-9762386 GCA_009936405.2 Stevia rebaudiana
GGGTACTTTTGCCTCAATCTTGTTTTCTTTTGGCTGTTTATAATAGAATCACCGAGGTAACTCTTTACCCAAAAAAAGACCATCAGCCCGCTATAAGGTTAGCTCGTTTTTTTTTTCTTCTAGAAGTTGGAAGCTACAAACTGAATTTCAATTGTTTTCAGATGTACTATATTCTTCTACACTTTCTTATGCCTTTTTTTATTATTTCTTCCCACATGGCTTTCTTCTTTTTTCATCATAGCATGCTGCAGTTATAGCTGATGAAAAGCTATACATTGTTGGTGGAAGTCGTAATGGGCGATACCTGTCTGATGTTCAGGTAACATACTGTTATGTCAAGATGTCATATGTTTGCTAATCATCAGTAATCCTATTTCAGTTGAGGTTTACTAACAGGTGGTTATGTTGGTAGGCATTTGATTTGAAGAATTTAAACTGGTCCAAAGTTAAACTAAGCTCAAAGTCAGATGCTGAAAATGTTAACGATAACACACAAACGGAAAATTTCCCTGCTATATCTGGTCATAGTATGGTGAGCTGTCCTTGTGACATATGCTATAATATCATATTAATTTCTGTTGTAGTTGTAAAAGTTTCTTTTTTTACTTAACTATGCTCTTCATTGCATCTCTAAATGTAGGTTAAGTGGGGAAACAAACTCCTATTACTTGGTGGTCACTCAAAGGAAACCTCTGATTACGTGAAAGGTTTGTTCTCTCAACATAGATGTTCTGACTTTCGGTCTGAACATGTTTTTAAATTATAATGGAAACAAACTTACAGGTTATTGATTGTTATCTTGTAGTGCACTTCATTGATCTTGAATCACACTTGTATGGGGTGATGGAAGCCACGGGAAAAGTTCCGGTAATCAACAAGTCTCATTCTATGTACATGCATATCTAGTTGGAACCCTCTTACGACCTGTCAAAATTACCATGATAAATATGACGTCATTTAATTGATTTTTCCTAAATTCTTGCTCATAGCCGAGTATACCCATATTTTAAATTTCACCTTCTTCTATCTCTACTAAAATTTTCAGCTTCCTCACTCTCTTTCATTAATTATGCGTATAAGTAGGATTCGTGTGTTCTTACTTGATTGTGGAAGTTACTTGACACAAAAAAAATGTTAATCATGGAAGAAATTGTCATAAAATTGCTGTCAAAGTGTATGCAAAATTGGAAATAGTTGTTTGCATTAATATCAAAACAGCCCAAACCGGTACTTTAAATTATAAAAGGATTTAGACATGTACCTGTGGTGGTACACTGAAACTGAACCAAATGAAACTGTGAAAACGATCATTACTTACTTTGTGGTATATTTTTAGGTATCTCGTGGTGGACAATCTGTTTCGTTAGTTGGTTCAAAACTAATAATGTTTGGTGGAGAAGATAAACATAGACGACTTATGAACGATGTTCATGTTCTTGATTTAGAAACAATGACATGGAATATTGCTGAGACTATGTAAGTTCATTTTACTCGCATTCTCTTTCTGTTTATTCATTTATCCAACTATTCTTTCTTCTTGATTAGAATGTATATCAGCATATAAACCTCTTCGCATATGGTTTAACATGTTTATGTATTGATATATTCTGCTTTTATAGACATACTCCTCCAGCTCCCAGATTTGATCATACTGCAACAGTGCATGCGAATCGCTACCTTCAGATATTTGGTGGGTGTACGCATTCAGTTTTCTTTAATGATCTCCATGTGTTGGATTTGGAGACAGTAAGTGGTTATCTTTTTTGAGTTATCATCTCTACTTGGAAAACACTCTTTCTTTACATATACCAGTAGTGTTGTAAAAATTGCTAGACGATTAATCAGATTGGAATTTTTTATATCTAATTTTTTAAACTTATATGTACTCACATTTTTGACTGATTTTGACCAACTTTCACCAATTTTTTATTGACTTTGACCCATTCTGACCAATTTGACTGATTTTGACCACCTACCGGTTATATGGCCGATTAGGTGAAATCGTGGACCACCTCTCACCGATTAATCCCGATTTCTACAACACTGTATGTCAGTCATAATTAGCATGACACCCAATTATATAATTAGCATGACACCCAATTATGTTGTTCACGTCTAAGTGTCTAACAGAACTCGTTAACTTAACTCTAGAATGACAGTTATTCTACTGTTTTTGCAGTTAGAATGGTCCCAACCACAGATTCAAGGTGATGTGGTGTCTCCTAGAGCTGGTCATGCGGGGGTCTCGATTGATGAAAAGTGGTTTATAGTTGGTGGGGGCGATAATAGAAATGGTAATATACTAATATTATAAATTGGAGAATATCCATTAAGCTAAAACAAGTTTGCTCATTATAAAAAATATGAAATATGTAAACATCAATTTAAAATTTTGTTGCAGGTGCTTTAGAGACATTGGTGATGGATATGCCGAAGCTTGTTATCTCAATTTTGACGAATGTAAAAGGAAGAGATCCACTCGCCAGCGAGGTCACTATTCTCTGTCTTTATCTGTTTTCAAGGCGTACCCATTGAACTTTTCAGCATGAATATTTAATAGATTATGTGAAAATGTCATCAGTTGATATGAGGTGATTGCTTCGTATAATGTCAAATCTTATTGTATTTTATTGTGCTTCGTAGATCTGTAGCTTTATATGGGTTCTTATCATCAAACTAAAAAAATTAAGATATCTAAACTGAAATATACATGTTTTAAATAACCAAACCAATGTCTGTTTGGAATGTGTATTTGTTAATTACACCTAAGAAACTCAATAAGATTGTACCCTCATTGTGGTTGCTGTAATTTATTTTATTGCATCCTGTAGTCCGTTTACTTTTTGAACCTTTCAATTGCTTAAAAAAGCGTATACAAATAGAAAATGTGTATTTTATTAGCAATATACTGCCTTTTTTAAAATGATATTTTGAGTTCACATGAAGAAGTAATAAATTATTTCCATCTTTTATTTATTTAGATTTTTCTTTTTGATATGAGACAGGGACTCTCTGTATCATCAGCATTGATAGATGGTGAACAGTTTTTGGTTGCTTTTGGGGGCTATAATGGGAAATACAACAATGAGGTATGCAGATCATTATGAATAAAATAATTTACTTTTTTCTTTCTTGACTTTTTGATAATTAAAACTCTCATCTTTTATGGTCTTATGTGGTTTTTTTAAACTAAGGTGGTCGTGATGAGACCGAAACCCAAGGATTCTAAACATCCAAAGATCTATCAGTCGCCAGCAGCTGCAGCTGCAGCAGCTTCTGTAACTGCAGCATACGCGATATCCAAATCTGAAAGTTTAGATTTTACTACTATCGATTCAAAACCTAAAATGGATATTTCAGTTGAGATTAATGTCATCAAAGAAGAGAAAAAAGCATTGGAGTTGACCATTGCAGAGGTCAAAGCAGAAAACGAGGGGTTGTTGAAAAAGCTTCAGGAACTTAATAGTGCTCATGTTGACTTATCCAAGGTAATGGTTCATGGGCTGGTTGCATAATGGGTCAAAATGGGTTCGTTCGGGTCAAGATGGGTGGTTTTGACTATATGTTGAAATGGGGCTGGTTAACCGTTAACCCAGAAACACCTTTTCCCTATTGTATAAATTTTTAATTAATAAAATTTATGCAAAAATAATATTGTTACAGTTAAAATCTTAGTCTTTTACTAAAGTAATTAAGGAGGTTGCATGCACTAAATATATACTTTGGGTGACTTACAATGTGTTTGACTCATTTAACTCATCAGACCAGTTCTCTTTTTCTGATAAATTTTGTATGTGACTCGTTAAGATAAGTAATAACCAACAATCGAACCAATGACTGACAAAATAGATCTAAAATTAATCCCCTCTGATGTTTATAATTTTGTTATTCAAATTATGACTAATATATCTTTTTAATCAACTTACTGCAGGAATTGCAATCTGTTCAAGGCCAACTGGCTTCTGAGAGATCAAGATGTGATGATCTGGAGGTTCTTTTTTCCTTTGCTTCTTTAGTCTTCTCAATATATGCTCTATATAATATATAACTTTCTCTATATCCCAAGATTTTATTTTTTATTTTTTTTGCATAATTGTCAAGCTAAATTAAACGACTTACCTAATGTAATCATTACAATTGGTTGTTTTTTTTTTTTTAAACAAAAATCTCTATTTAAATATTACTGATTAATTGTCTTGTTTTTGGTCCCATTAACCATTGTTGAAGGGTATTTTTAATTAATACTCTATTTCTTTTTTAGACTAAACACAAATCCATTTACTTATAGATGGGTTGATTCTGATACGTTCCATTTTAAAAGTTTAAGAAAAAATTAGTCAAATGGGTTAACTGCTTCAAAGGTCACATAAGTATTAGTTTTTGTACTTACAACCCATTGTTAAAAGAACTGGATTATTGTAGTGTTGTAAGTTTAATAATCATATTGACACATTAACTGACAAAATATCAAGAAAAAATGGATGAAAAGTGACCCGCATCGAAAAGTGACATCACATGGCCATTTTTTCACTTCCAATTATTTTCTAACCTGTTTTATTAATTATATGTGATGGAGGCTAATATTAAAATATATTTATAATGGTGACTATAGGCTCAGATAGTGGATCTACAAAAGAAGTTATCATCAATGCAGTCCATTGAGCAAGAGGTTCAAACCCTGCGTTCACAAAAATCAGCAATTGAGCAGGATATGGAAACCGGTCAAACCCATGGTTCAGGTGGAGTTTGGAGGTGGATTGCTGGATAGATTTCTGAAACTGGATCCAACTTGCAACTTTATTACCTTAAAGACTGCATATTTTATTCATTTAAAGTCAAATTTACACCAATATACTGTTTACTTCAATTGCTTCATTTATAGAAAAAAGGGTTTTCCCAGTTGTGACCATGTGATGGTTAATTCTACTTTTTTAAATTTAATGTTCCATTTTATTTTTTTTGTAATTCAAACTCTATTCATTTGATACTATTTGATTAACTGACTTGTTCAAAAGAGGATGTGAATGGTGTGATCATGATTTACTTGTTGGTTTTCATTAAATTATTTTTGCATATTTTTGTGGTGATTGCTGCTTAATTTTATGCTTTTTGCATGCTTCAATTTGTTCATTTCAGTTATGATGCAGTTTCAAATGCTAAGATTATGCAATTACAACCTTTCAAGGTAAAGTCTCTTCATTCTTTTTATTAATCTGTAAATTGTTTGAATTTTCAAAGCATCATATTATTGGGGAATTTGTTTGTGTCATGGCTGATGATAATCAAAATACTTGGAATACATTCACGACTAAAAAATAGTATTATATAACTACTTAAGTTGCCCGAATTCAACTTTGGATTATATATTGTAAGTATGTTTTTTTTGTTTTGATTAATTATGCATTTATGTGTGTGACTAAGAAATAGTATTATATAAATACTTAGTTGAGACACCATAGTGTAATATAAGAACTTAAATTCCTAGAAATATCCTTCCAACACATCTCTCTGATGTTATTGATATATCTTATATAATATAATATAATATAATATAATATAATATAATATAATATAATATAATAGAACCGGAGATCAGTTTCTAGAAACTTTCCCACTTTGTCATAGAGTACATAGATATTGTAACAAATATACGGTGGTCAAAGCTTTGACTGGACTTGTTGTTTGCTTTGTGCCACTAAATCTTTTCTCAATATCTTTCCAGCAGCTGATTTTGGTATTATGTTTATGAAGGAAACTTTCTTCACTTTCTTGAATGGAGCCACCTGAAAAATAATGCAAGTAATTACAGTCAGACCATTCATGTTGCAGCTCTTAGAGGTGACAGTTTCAATCCATATACTTCTTAAATGGGTATTTTTTTAAATTTTAATAATATCTGTAAAAAAGGTATATTTTTAATAATATTATTTAGACAAACCTGACTGGCAACAAACTGAATGACTTGGTCTTCACTGAGTTGAGATCCAGCTGCTCTCACCACATAAGCCATAGGTATCTCTCCTGCCTCTTCATCTTCAAGTCTATGATATTCACATATATATTATTATTATTATTATTATTATTATTATTATTATTATTATTATTATTATTATTATTATTATGTTTTTTAAAAATCACCTGAAAAAAACTTACACACGCATTTTCACACACACACAGACACAATAAAGAGAGAAACTCACGGTATGACTGCTGCATCAAGTATCTGAGGGTGGCTCAGTAATATGGCTTCCAGTTCTGCTGGAGCTACCTGCATTTATAATCTATCATTTCATCGCGCACATGTGTCTCTTTATATATATATATATGTGTGTGTGTTGGGGGTGGATGAAAAAAAACCACTTGAGTTTGAAAAACCCAAGAAACCCATATTTTACATATGTAACAACACTTTTTTTTTTAAATTACATAAATTCTATATTCAATTTAATGACTTTTGGTTAAAAAATATAAAAAGGCGCCGAGTGGATTTTTTTATATTTGTTTTTTCTTACAAAAATTGAAAATGTGACTTTTTTACTTTTTTTTTTTCTTATAAAAATTGACAATGTTACATATGTTACAAACACATGTTGGATATGTAACATTTGCTAAAAACTTAAATAGACGTGAATTTTTATTATTTTTTACATTTTTGTTAAAGTACTGAGCGCTTTTTCTGTTTTTTTTTTTTTTTTAAGTAACGAAAATGTATATAAAACCGAACACTTTAAAAAAAATATTATGTTACATATGAGTTTCTAGGTTTTTTCAACTCAAATGAGTTTTTAACTTTTTATTATATCATTTTGTTCCTATATATATATATATATAGGTAGTGATATTGTACTGAATGAGTATATGCCACTATCAAGGCGTTATGTATAAACTGTTATACCTGATACCCGTTATGTTTAATGAGCTCCTTTATCCTATCAACAATATATAAACACCCATCTTCATCAAAGTAACAAAGATCACCAGTCCTCAACCAACCATCCGAATCAACGGTTGCAGTGGTTGCAGCCTCATTTCCCAAATAACCTTTCATCACAGTCGGTGACTTTAGCCACAACTCCCCTTCTCGATAAGGTGGCATTGCAATTCCCGTTTCATTATCAACCACTTTTGCACAAAAAGTCGGTAGCAATTTCCCCGAACCTGCATGGTGAGCCTTAGCTTCTTCATTAGTCAGAAATAATGTTGCAGCACCGCAACTCTCGGTTAGCCCATAACCGGGCCGCAGGTGCACCCATGGAAACTTGGCTCTGAACCGGTCCACGAGTTCTTTACTCAACGGTGCAGCCCCGGACCCAACTCGTCTCAAAGACGATAAGTCATACGGGCCTTCTTTCTGTTTAACCAAACTTAGTATAATCGGTGGAACCGCGGGGATGTTGTTAACCTTATGAGTTTGTATAGCTTCTAACATGCCTTTAAAGTCATACTTTTGCATCAAAACTGTAGTTGCACTTAAACAAAGTAACCCTATAGTGAAAAATGCAAGACCATATATATGAAACATGGGTATGAAACATAAAAAAACATCATTGTTGGCTGAGGTTTTGTAGGTTGACCATTTTAGTAGTGTCATAGTAGAAATGAAATTAGAATGTGTTAATAAGACTCCTTTGCTCACTCCGGTTGTCCCGGATGAGTACAGTATCGCCGCGATATCCGACTGAGTTGCCCGGGTTTCCGGCAACTCCATCCGTTCACAACACTCGATTAATTCTTCCACCGAGAGTTGGTTTCCGTCCCCATGACGGGTGGTATGAAGTGTCGGGACATTAGTTGACACCAACTTATGAACCTCACTAGGAGCCACTATGGCTAACTTCGCACCCGAGTCGAGCACTTGCTTGGTTATTTCTGACTCGGTGTTGAGCGGGTTAGCCGGAGACAGGACTCCACCGACTAAAAACACGGCTAGACATATGGTGGGGTAGAGGATCGAATTCGGTGACAACATGAAAACGACATCACCTTTACGGACACCGAGTCCATGGTACAACCCTGTTGCCAACGAGTAGATTGACCGTTGGAGTTGACCGTATGTGACTCGGTGGCCCGTAGCCGTGTCGATAAAAGCAACCTTTGATTCCGCTTGGTCCGGTTTTGGAAACTGTGACAACACAAATGTAGCGGTATCGAGGTTAGCCATTGTGGGGATCTTGTTGTCATCCCCGAGTTGGATGAGCGAGTGGTAGATTCCCGTTTGGGAATCAAACCCGCTCCTCTTTCTCTGACTATCTGCCGCAGATTCACCGACGGTTATGTCCTCAAGAGTGTCCATGTAGCTAGATTTTTGAGGAAGCTCTATGTTGTTTATTCAACTTATAGAGGTTGATTGTTGTAGTCCTATGTATACGTGGTCTTTATGTGCATTGTTATCATCGTAAGTTTGGAATATCGTTACTGGACATGACTGTCCGCCGGCTAATTTGGACAAATGGGTACTAGGTCGAGGGTAGATTCGGTTTTATGCCTGGCAATTAAAAGGCATATACTAGATTTATTAATTTATTATTTTTATATTCTTGTTCGTGTCCCTTTTTTTTAATCATAATCATCCAAACCTAAAAAGGTCTTAAACTTTAATAATATTATAATAATTCCGATTTTGTAAGGAAAAATAGAGTTCAAATAAACAAGTTTAGTAACGGACATTATATTATGCTTTTGACGCAAAATCTATCCTACTACTAAACTACTTCTTCCCAAACATCTCATTTAAACCCATCTAACAAGAAATGCCTCTCGAGAGTCGAGACATAATTTCAGGTTGGGTGGGGGGTTCCCACAGGTGTGAGTTTCCTCCTTGATGATGTTTTTGAGTGAGTCAGGCCTGAAGCATTAAAATCAGTATTGACAGTTGACATCTCGTCTCAGGAAGTCTCACTCGGGTATTGGGGATGGTTTCAAACGTTGTTTAAAAAAAAAAAGAAAAAGAAATGCCTCTATTAAAGTAAACTAGAAAACTTGATTAATGTATCTTTACGGTGAGTAAATAATTGTCATAATACAGTTTGTCAATTGAACCGTTCAAATAAATGGTGGCTTGTAAGCAGATATTAGAAACCAAAGTGTTTCTAGTACGACGAGTAAATAATTGTCATAATACAATCTGTCAATTGAACCGTTCAAATAAATTGTGGCTTGTAAGTAGATATTACCATTCCCATGGGGTCAAGGGTTCACTGGTTGGTTGTTGTGTTCTTTAATTAGTAAACAAAATTACTCGATATGGTGTTCAACAATAAGCGTCCACCAATCTCGCGAATCTTGGAGGAAATCAAAACCACGAGCTTCATGTGGGTCGTTAATAGATCCTCTAGTTTGTCACTCCAATGGGAGATTGGTGTAGATTCTCTTCGTAATGTTCCTTGTTTTATTATAGGGGATCCTAATGTATTTGGGTAATTTTTGTACTTGGTGTAGTTTGCTGGTTCAAACATCTTGCTTGGCGAGTGATTTTAAAATAATAATAGTTGTTTGCCGTTCAAAAAAAAAAATACTTAAAAAAATATATATATGAAGATTGTGAAGGTAACTTGTGGCTTGTAAGTCATGGCTTGCTCGGAATTAATTAACAAAAAAAAAAAGTGAATTTAGCTCACTTAACTTTACTTGAGCCGGTTTGATCTTACGAGTAATAGAGCTCTTACAAGAAAGACCTTGTTAGTTGTCAGTATTAGACCAAAACAGGTAATAATCATAAGCACATTAGTATATAACTTTCAGTTTAATCAGTACTAGACCAGAACACTTAATAATCAGTACTTTCAATACATATAAAACACATATTAACAAGTGCATATACACATTCAGATTAAATTAATTACAATGTGACTTATCAGATTTCTTCCAGTTCCATATACGCATTGAACTATCTTTCTAATGGTTCTTACAATCTTACCAAGAACTTTTATAAAAAGAATAATTCCTTTGGTCAGAACAAAATCATATTCGGGATCCCATGATAACATAACTTTGTTAAAGACATTTTGCTAAAGTATAAGTTGTTGACTGGTCAACTCATGCATGATCTCGAACAAACAAGACCACCAATAATCTTGAATCTCAAAGAAAGAACCATTACCCACAAAAACAAGCAATAAAACAAGCTTCGTGGGACAAAATAATCGGGCTTCCGAGAAGTTGAACCAACGGTTACGTGTGAATTAACTAAATTAGCCTCACTTTGCTCCAACTGAAATGAGAGAACAATGTTGAAATGCAGATATGTTTCCCAACATGCAACTTCCTCTATGCAAAAACGGGTATGCAAAATCTGCACAAGTTTCCACAGGTCAAAAGTCAAAACTGGTGAGGTGGTGTTGACCCAAAACTTATTTGTATAAAAAAGTTCATATTATTCATTATCACCTAAATAAATAAACAGGTTGAAAACTTGAAAAAGCCACCAATAGAAAAAAGTTAAGATTATTACTCTACCTGTTTGCAAATTTGTATCATGTTGCTTCAAAGAGGGTAAAAGATTGTTACTTTGACCTTCTAACATTTGTTGACTTGCTTCACAAGTCTCATCAATTCTTTCCATGTTACAAGTTACCAAATCTGGATTTTTGGGATCTGAAGTGGAGGCAAAATTACTGTTTTGCACTTCAAAGAACTCCTCACTGATTTCACTCAATTGATGAGTTTCGTTGTTTATATTCTGATTAGCGAAACGTTAAATCAATTAGTTTAGCATATTATTATAATTTCCAAAAAAAAAATAATAATAATAATGCAATAATGGTGTTTTACCTCAATAATATTATTGTTAAGGTAATCTGGTTCCAAAAATGAACTTTCAATAAATTGAAAATCACTAAAAGAAGCATCAAAATACGGTTCATCAAGCAAATAATTTATATCAAAATCTTCAGTATTGCTTGTTTCACAAATGTATTCATGCTTCACGGAAGTGGGGTCCACCTCGTCCTGCACAGGCAAACTAAATAACTTTGGAACGTCTGCTTGGTCAACCAAAGGTTGACCCGCATCTTCACCCTTTGAAAAGTTTTGCGGGCCATCAACTGTTTCTGTGGATACATCATCACTGCTGACATCATCACGTTGAAGAGGATGATGTTCTTCTGGCATGTTAGAGTCAAGAATCTGAGGTAAAAGATAAATAATTATGAAGAAATAAGTGAATTATTGGCAGAATTTCTTTTCAAGCATGTGTTTTTAAAATGAAAATTTTATCCAAATAAGATATATCATACTTGTAATCAGCCATCTTAAGTAGACTTAATGTGTACCAAAAAAAAGGCGAAAATATTGATAACTAAAAAAAATAAAAATAAAAATCTAACCTGTTGAAGGTCATCTGCATCTAAATATGCATCAATATCAATATCAACATACAATTCATCAGAGAAGTTCTGATTGGGGACCACTGCCAGCTCATCATCCTCCCATTCTTCCTCAACAAATGGTGCCCCGTAATTTTCACCATTTTTCGGCCCCGAACCACTCTTCCGGAAGATTCTACAAAGAACAAATGCATCCTGCAAACCCAGATCCCAAATAAGTGACAATGAATATGATACTGCAACATCAGCATAATAAAAACAAACAAATATATACTGATAACTGAATCAAACCCCAAACTCTAATTCTTTAAAAAATATCCATACCTAGTAATGATTCATCAAAACTGCATCAATTAAATCAAACCCTAAAGTCTAATTCTTTAAGATATATAACTAATTACATTCCTAACACATAAACACCTCATGTTAAAATCTATCTACAATATGTGCATTTATGATTTATGTTTATGTAATACAAAGTGCAATGCATCTTTCTCACCTGAACAATTCCAGAATTTTCCAAATCGCGATCAATGAGTCTGTATTCATGCATAACCCAATTTGTTCTCTCACCTTTCGGTGCACGACCAATATGATAAACCAAAGTTTTCTTCATGCCAACTAACTGAGACCTATGGTAAACAGACCGGTCTTTTCCAGTAGTCTTCCAGTATCCTCTATCAGTAGCGCGATTTGTACGCGATCCATTGCCATATTTCTTATCTAGAACACTAAAAAAGTACCATTCTAGGTCTCTGGTCTTTAGTCTGGACAAATCTGTAACCAAAAATTGACCAGATAATAATATTATTATTAAGCCAGATCATCAAAGGATGAATTTAAAATAGTGCAACACATATGCAAAGTTGCAAACCGCTAGAACATGCAAGTTTTTTGGGGAGTGAATTTAGATGACGCAACATATTTAAACGCAATTCATAGCAACTTTTGAAGGATGAGTATAGCTCAATATAGAATTGTTACAATAATTTCAATGTATTAACGCTTAGATTCACATGAGGTCATATATATCGTCCAGATCAATCTCAGAATCATAAAGCTTTTGGTTCAAACTAAATATTTGATTCGAATGGACACATTAAGCTACGGGACACCGGACATCGAATCAACGATCAAAATCTCCAGTTTTGATATAGATTATAACGGCAAAACCACAAACCTAAAACTACAACTGAAATTGAACATAGAAAAACAGAACTGACCTGGAAGATCCCAAGGTTCGACTTTGTAGACATCAACATCCGAAATAGCGTCAAATCGGAAGGGTTTACTGCAAATTTTACGTCTCAAGTAATACCGAACAAGTTCTTCATCGGTGGGATGAAATCGGAACCCAGGAGCGAGCGAAGAAGCAGTGGCGGGAACCGCTGGTAACGAATCAAAGACTACCACCATATACGAGTGATTTGAGAAACAATTTGGAATTTGGATTGAGAAAGTAAGGTGAATTGGGAATTTGATTTTGATTTGAAGAAAGTAAAAGAGTTAAGTTTGTAATTTCGTATTGCCAACTAGAGCATTCACATAGATTTATATTTGTTTTTTTTTTATGTTGGTAATTAATTAAATGTATATATTTTAATTTTAATAACATGCATTGGCTAAGCGATGATGTCATTAAAAGGAGCATTGGCTAAGCGATGATGTCATTAAAAGGATAATAATAGATTCAAATGCAAGATATCGACCACGCGCGTTGTTGGACTAGTTTAAAAAAAAAATTGCATGTTTCTTTCTACTTTCAAGTTTCTACCGAAAATTAAATACATATCTATTATTTTCAGAAAGAGTTTTCTTTTTTACTTTAAAGGTTTTCGAGAGTCTACACAAAATGGGGGTAAATTGCAAGAGAACCTTATAGTCAAGAAACAAGTAGTTGTATACTTCTTTTGACACAGGATAAATACTACTTTTAAAATATTT
>WOUH02000009.1:9762486-9777484 GCA_009936405.2 Stevia rebaudiana
TCCAGTAAAGATGTAGAGGACTTTAGCATGGCATGTTTATAATTCATGAAATAACCCGTGGTCATTGTGTCTTTAACAGTTTTCGTGTTTCCCGCTTCGTTTGGACTCCGTTTTGAGCGTGGTTTTCGCCTACGTTCATTATATTCCGTTCCGCATCTAACCCCGTTGGTTTCATCTCCAAAGGAGATATCGGGATTTTGAGCCTCCAGAACGTTATACAGTTTAACGCGTAACGTTCGAACCGTAGCTCAAACTGAAATTCTGATTACACTCCAATGAACCTAAATTCAGAGTGGAATACAATGATAATATAAAACTCATATAATCATCGTGTTACAAATTTCGTATTGCCGGAATATGTATAGTCAAAAGCTGGAAAGTCACCGGTCAACTGCCGGAAAACGGCCAGTTATTACAGGCCTCGTATGGAAGTGTCATTGAGGAACATAAACTCGTTCAACGGTTTCTAAATGGGCTACCCGACAAGTTCATTCACATGGTTGCTTCTTTAGAGTAAGTGTTGGATCTCAAGACGGTTACTTTTGAAGATGTTGTTGGTCGACTCAAAGCGTATGAGGAAAGGATCGGTAACAAAGAAAAACCGGGTTTGAAGAACGATGAACTACTCCTAACGTTTGAAGAATGGGAAGCCAAGAAGAAGAATGATAAAGGTTATGGTAAAAACGCATCCGAGTCAAGTCAACGGGGTCGAGGTAAAGGACGCGAAAGGGGTGAGGATCGAGGTAAAGATAAAGATAATTCATCACAAAAGAAAGATAGATCCAAGTTGAGGTGCTATCGGTGTGATGGGTTGGGTCACTTTGCTTCGGGTTGTCCTACGAAAAAGAGAAACGAAGAGGCAAACCTTACCCAAGATGAAGAACCGGTTCTTTACAAGATGACCCGTGAAGATGACAAAGAGGTTGTGTGCCTTAACGAGGATCGGGTTGCCAAGAAAGTTTTCAAGTAACTCGAATGATGTTAATGCATGGTATCTAGATAATGGGGCTAGTAACCATATGTCGGGCAATCTCGAGTGGTTTACTAACCTAGATCACAAGATGGTGGGTAAAGTGAAGTTTGGAGACGGGTCACGGGTTGAGATAAAAGGAAAGGGAAAAGTGGTGCTAGAAGGTAAAAGTGGTGCACAACGAGTTATAAATGATGTTTATTACATTCCGGCACTTAAGACTAATATAATAAGCATCGGGCAATTGGATGAAATTGGGTACAAGATCACAATACAACACGGGATTCTATGGATGCGTGAGCAAGATGGCACGTTGTTAATGAAGGTACCTCGTTCACATAATCGCGTTTATAAAGTTAATTTTATACAACCGGGGTTAAAGACTTACCGGATGGATGATCTGCTAAATAAATGGGTATACGTAACTCGAGAAGTTAGACTTAATGAAACTAAATCTGTTGACTTGAAACTGAATTCAAAAGAAGAAAATAATAGTTGGATCAAGTTTCAAATTAAATCCAATAGTGAGACAAATGGGTGCCCAATGGTAGCTCACTTGGACCGCAAGGTGTTGACCCAGAGATAGTAGATGGGCATCACATTTTTAAATGTTCTTGTGAAAGTGGGTCACATAGCTCAGGTCCTGAAAATCAATTGGGAAGCATTCCTAATTCATTGGCAGTAGCTTCACAAGTCCACAACAAGTCAATAGAAGCCACTGGGCCTACAGTCCCCATTTATGAAGCCCAAACAGAAAAGTTATCGTTGCACCTTGAAGAATCACCATCGGCCCATGAAGAAGATCCAGATTACTCGTATAGCCCATTTTCAGCCCATGCTCAGGGCCCATCACTTCAAAGAACTACTAGACAAATAGAGTTACCAAAGAAGTTAGCAAGTGTTGTTGTCGAAGGAATTTCTAACCAAGAGCCAAGCGTGGATGATGAAAAACTATTGTTTTCCATAGAAGACGTGCCGATGAATTATCAAGAAGCAATTAAGGATAATCGTTGGAAGAAAGCGATGGATGCGGAAATAGGTGTCATCAAGAAAGACGAGACTTGGAAGTTGGTTGATAAGGGGACACGTGCAAAACCGATCGGGTTAAAGAAGGTTTACAAAGTTTCACCAAAGTTAAAATTCATCAAGATGAAGAGTCAAGTTGGTGTCACAAGATTAGGGGGGTGATTATTAGACTAATCTTGTAGGGTTTGTAAGTGTAGGGACTAATATAGTCGTACTTGAAAACTAGGGGTCTTTTGAGTTAGTTTTTACCCTAAATTGAATTTAAGTAGGAGTCTTGTTTACGTAAGATTGGAGAACAAGTTTTGTAATACTTATAAATAGGTTCTCATTGTGTGGAGGGCGGAGGTGTTGTTTCTGTCAACATGATGCAAGGTAACACTCAAAGCCTTATGGCCACTAGATGCATTGGAGGGCTTAGCTGTCTTTGATACGGTACTATGAAATTTTTACCCGCATTATAATTACTTGAAATGTGAGAACAATAAAAAGATTAATGTAAAATGACGTAAATATCAAGAGCTTGTGTACTAATGATATTCGTGTGGGTTAAAAATAATGCTCATTTTTTATGCGTTTGAGCGTAGCCATATACCATGGCATGATATTAGAAATATGTTATTACATTGTTGAAAAAAAAAAGTGTGAATTATGTGTGAAGTTTAACCTCCGGCTTAATTGTCAGTGAACTTGAGTGTACGTAGTGCCTTCATCCAATTGGCACTCATCTAAGCTTCCTTCATATGCCAGCCGCCAATTTCACTTTGTACTTCTAAATGTCGTCTTTGTATTTATAATTTTTATATATATTACAACTATATTATGTTGTTGAAACATCTTTCAAAAAAAGTTTAAAGAAACTCTCTCAAGTGTTATAAATGATATTCTATACCTCGTTAGTCAGTTAAATAGAAGAAAATAATAATGAATTTGTGAAAAACTGAAGGGGTCTATGTAATGTGAGATCTATGTTTCTATTTCTATTTGAGTTATAAACTTGAAACGTGTAGGGGATATGATTTTAATTTATCGTGGTTATATAAAATGTTACGAGTGTTAGGGCATGTAATTATGCAAGTTTGTTTTATGTGTTGAGTGTGTGAAGTCACCGGAGCATGTCTTATGTTTTTGTGAGGGAGGCGTACATTCACCCGTCAATAATCTCGCAAGTTATAACAATAATCATACATGGATTATAAAATTTTGAATTTTATATAAAGATTTGATAGAACTTGTTTCAATTCTTATTTCTTATCTTTATCTAGTAAACCAAGAAAGACAATGATGAATAAAATGAAATTTCGGCCCCTAAGACCCAACGTTTTGTTTTTTCTATGATCGGTTTCGCAATTCAAAAGGGGGTTGCGGCGCAGCTTGTTGCTCGTTTACCCGCCTCGTTATTGTAATCGTGGATATGGGTTTTTAATATAATTATTGTTCATGATAAAAAAAAATAGATTAAAAAAAAAAAAACTATAATACATAAACGTGGTTATTTAACACAATCAACTCTCTTTCTCTCTGCCACTAACCGCTATAACATACCAACACCATATAGAATTGATTGTACGGATCTCTACTTAAAATTGGTTTGTATAAAGCGCACTTATACACACACTGCAAAAAAACAACTGAAGTGCCTTTAATCTAATGGTACAAATGGTATAGATTTAGCCTTTAGGATGTTAGAGTCTGTGTGTATTTGTATGTTCTAAATAACATATTGCAAAAACATACACGTGGATGCAACAAAGAATTGACGGTGGTCTTAAAAGTAAATCACCAGGTGATTCTATCCACCTTATTATGTTCTGTTTTTCTATATGATACATTTTCTATGTCATGTCATCTATTAAAAAAGATTTAGTATTATTTCCGAAGATTCAACTTTGAATTTTACATGACATAAGAAACTTACTCATTTCCCCAAAATCTTATTTATTTATCTAATCCAATTTCTTAAAAGTTTTCACTTTGTGAGGGATTATTTACATACATATTGTAGCAAAAATATGTCGGTAAAAGTTTTGGCTGGACATGCTGTTTTCTTTGTGCCGATATGTGTTCTTATGCGTACAATAATAAACTTTCAAGAGGAAATGACAACGTACTACTAAAGTATTATTCCCAACTTGAAGTATTCGTCAATGGTTCAGTATTAGATCAATTGACGTAGAATAGCAATTAATTGTATGTATTTAACAACTGTTTAACGTTTAAATATTCGTTTCTTAGATCTTAAGCTTCCCTATTTAATTTAATATGTTATATCCATCCAAAGCAGAACACCACCACACCTCTTCTTAATTACTTGTTACAAAATCGAGAATCTGGCTTCTTGGATACATTATCACTTCATATATATATATATATGTTTTAATTTTTAAACGGTGTAGACTGGGTTAATTGGTCTAATCGGACAAACCGAAAATTTCGGTTTTTAGTGAACCACCACCACGGTCACATCACTCTTTTACTACTCAACAATGAGCCATCGCGTTAAGAAAATCTTTCAGTACCTAGTTTTTATACGAATGGCAATAATTTACATAGAAACTTATATTCACATGAAAACATCTTATAATCCCATGTATTTGTGGGTTTAGTAAGATTTATGGATGGATGACACTCAAAACAATGAGCAGAATATTTAAACATACAATTTAAGATGGTTAAGTAAAACGAAAGTAATAAATGAAGAGAAAATGTGAGATGAAACAGCGAAGCACTATTTCGTATTAGTTGGACATACGTAGTCATTTTCCCCTAATATCTATCTAATGTTCTTACAAACAACGTTTAACAAAAGAACATTTTCAATAAATATCCAGAATTAGGCAATGAGCCTCCATAATATTATTTTGTTAAAGATGCTAAAGTAATCAAATAAAAGAAGCATCTATTGGTGATGACCGTTCAGCTCATGTATGATCTGGGACAAACGAGACTGCTGATCTTGAAGCTCAACGAAAGAACCATAATCCACAGAAATAAGCAGTAAAACCAGCTTCTGGAAACAGAACTTGGTTTCCGAGGGTATGTTTCATGTGAATTAACCTCAGACCCGAATGAAAGAACGATGTTGAGATGACCATCTTTGGCCAATGACCAGTCAAGCTTGGTTCCTGTGAAAGTAATATCTCTTATTCTGATCATGCCTGTAGTCACACGAACCGATGTAGAAGCTTGAGAAGCAGCAGCCAGATATTTTGCAGATGCAAATGCAGGTGGTGCAGATAGCATGTAACTTGCCCTTTGAAGAAATGGGTATGCAAAATCTACATACCACAAAATGTTTTTATGTATTTTTTGAGATTTTAGTAAACCACCAATAGCATGTAAGGTTGAAACCAGCTCATACTTTATTACCAATTTCCATTATATTAGCTATTGTAGCAACGAATTATCTGCTTATTTTCTTGCTGATTTTTCAAAAAACAAATGTGACATCTTATTTGTGTTTTAAGTAAATAAACAAAATGCCACATGGCGTCTGATTAAAGATTCTTGTGAAATATATAATAGAAAAAAAAAATTCATTTTTTCATACTTGTAAATAATATATTTTTCATTTTTGTTTACATAAGCCTTTTCGCATGGCATGTTGGTTTTTACTTAAAAGACAAATAAGATGTTGGTTGTCAACCAGTACTAATGACAGTCACCAAAATCGTATGTTGGTTTTTATTTTGTCAACAATATATGGGGCTTCATAATTTACGCGTTAGAGATAAAAGCACAACAAGAATCGATCTGGATGAAACTGGCAAGTTTAGAAAAAAAAAAACAAAATTTACTAATTTACCTGTTGGCAAATCTGCATCCTCTTGCTTTAAAGATGGACCAATATCGTTATTTTGTCCTTCAAACAGTTGTTGGCTTGTTTCACAAGTCTCATGGGTTTCTTCCATATTACCTGTTGGATGCTCTTGGTTTGATGTGGAAGCAAAATCACTGTTTTGACCTTCGAAGAATTCTTGGCTTATTTCACCCAATTTACCATTTTCATCATTTGAATTCTGATAATTGAGAAAATATTAGTTAGAGGGATATGATTAGAACTAAAATAAGAAGCTGAAGTAATTGTGTATTTACCTCAAGAACATTCTCACTATCTAATGAACCGAAGTTATATTCCAAGTTATCGATTGATGGCATAAGAAACGATTGATACTCATCAAACATGTCGAGTCCAGGTTCAGCCTTGACATCATTTTTAAGGTCGCCTGCTTCAAGAAATGAATTTTCCTCAAAATTGAAGTCACCAGTAGAAGCATCGAAAAATGGTTCATCAAGCAGATAATCCACATCGAAATCCTCAGTATTGCTTGTTTCATTGATGTATTCATGCTTTACAGATGTGGGGTCCAGCTCATTTTGTACGGGCAAATCAAACAACTTTGGTTCGTCTTCTTGGTCAGCCTTTGGTTGACCCTCACCCACCAACAAGTTTTGTGAATCATTAACCATTTCTGTTGACGCATCACCACTGCTGACATCATCACCTTGATGGTATTCTATTTGAAGAGGATGATGTTCCTCTGGCATGTTTGACCCAAGAATCTGAGGTTAAAAGAAAAAAGAAAACTAAGATTAAATAAAACAATACATTAATAAACATAATCAAGATTATTGGCAATTCTGAAAATGTGTTACATTTAAGTGATAACATCAAATATAACAAGCATCGTCATGAACAGTTGCTATATGTTAATTCACACGGATCCTATATTACTTCTAATGGTCCATACTTTTAGTGATCACAATAACATTATAACATTCAAATGAAAATTACTCTTGAAATTTCACAAATTTAATCAGGCATAGTCAATAGAGTTGATGTGTACCAAAAAGAAATGCAAGGATAAATAGAAGCATGTTCAAAAAGTACAAATATGTAAATGTTTAAACTTTAAACCTGTTCAAGATCATCCGCATCTAGATATGCATCATCATCATCAACAACAGGCAATTCCTCAGCAAACTCTTGTTTAGGTACAGTTACGACCTCATCATCCTCCCATTCCTCATCAACAAATGGAGCCCCGTATTGTTCACCATTTTTGGGCCCGGATCCACTCTTCCGGAAGATTCTACAAAGAACAAAAGCATCCTGCAACCAAAAATCCCCAAAAAAGTTTATAAAGCATACACAGCCATGTCGCATAATAAGATATAATACATCAGCCCTCCCTCGACAGAATAACAGCTTTATCTTAAATATATGATTACTTTGATGCATAATTTATAAATAACATATGTATGTTTATGTTATTAAAGTAAATCATCCTCACCTGAACAATTCCAGCTTTGTCCAACTCCTGATCAATGAGCCTGTATTCATGCATAACCCAATTTGTTCTCTCACCCTTTGGTGCCCGACCAATATGATAAACCAAAGTTTTTTTCATGCCAACAAGTTGAGATCTATGGTAAACAGACCGGTCTTTTCCAGTAGTTTTCCAGTACCCTCGATCAGTGGCTCGATTTGTACGCGATCCATTTCCATACTTCTTATCCAAAACACTAAAAAAGTACCATTCAAGGTCTCTGGTCTTGAGCCTGGACAAACCTGTATCACAAAGTTGACCAAGTAACAGAATCATTAACCAAAAAACTGCAACACGCAGATAAGTCAAAACACGTTATCTTTTTAAGAAGAGAATTTAGATAGGACGTCGTACAGGGATCCATCAACCAAATAATGTCACACAAAAAACAATTCAGAGTATATTTCACAATCGATGAATCAAATCTATCTATTGGTTCTTTTTGAAGAGTATTCCAGGAAATTCGAAGTATCACCGCTTAGATGCACACAAACTCCATCCAGATATTCCTGATCATCTCTAGATTCATACACTTTACGGTTCTAAGAACTCGAATCTGAATTTTCATTAGAACAAAGTTTTCACAATTACAATGAACTCGAATCTGTATTTTCTAAAAACAAATTCGATCCGTGCGTAATAATTAAGGAAACATCGAATCAGAGATTAAGATCTCGGTTTAATTAGACCGACGAAGTCAGAAACTAAAACTACAACCTCGCATACATCATCTACATAAGCCCTAATTAACACATGATTCAACACGCAAACAAGTGAACTGACCTGGAAGATCCCAAGGCTCGACTTTATAGACATCAACATCCGATATCGCGTCAAATCGGAATGGTTTACCGCAAATCTTACGCCTTAAGTAGTATCGTACAAGTTCTTCATCGGTGGGATGAAATCTGAAACCAGGAGCGAGCGAAGAAGCCGTGGGTGGTGGTACTGCTGGTAACGAATCAACGACTACTGCCATAAACGAGTGATTTTGAGAAAGAATTTGAAGAAGTGTGTTGGTTAGGGTTTCATTCAGGAATTTGATTTAGAGGAAAAATGAGTTGGTCGATTTTGACGACTTTTATATACTTATATCTGTCAAATAGATGCTTCCTAGAAGGAAAGAGAGGCTTCAGCGACTAAACAAACCTTTTTTTGTTTTCTCTTTATCCAGTTTATTTTAACTCAACATGATATACTTACTATAGTAAATAATTTTATGTGCCAACACTATAATTTTTTAAATTATTTTATCCTAAATTATATTTAAATTTTAAAATTGTTATTATCTAAATTAAGTATTTATCTTTTGTATTTATAATAAATTGCATTTATTATCCCTGAAGTTTGCAATATTTAACTGTTTCAGTCCACTGTTAATAGAAACCGTCCATAATGTTTCAAGTTTCAACAATTTCCGTCGCTAGCATTTCGAGTCATATAAAATTTTGTCCTTGATGTTTCAAGTCTTAACAGGTTTCGTCTCTAACAATTCAAGTCTTGACATTTTTCTGTTTGAAATTTTAGATACTAAAACTGATAATCCTTTCAAATCTCAGATACGATCCTAGTTTGCTATATTTTAAATATCAAATTTGACTTTTCTTTAAAAACTCAAATTTAAGGAATATAAATTTAATTAATAATTTTAAAATCTCAAAACATGATTTAGAAAGAAATTATAGCAAATTAAGAATATTTTTTTTAATAAAGTTAAACTTTTCAAAATGTCATCGATAACTTTTATAGCAAAATTGATTTTTTTTTTCTTAATTTGTTTTATGATTCAATTTATGCCGAAGATATAGATAAAACTAACATATACTTTTAGAGCGAATACGTTTTTTTATAAAAGGACTATTTTGTTTATACAGTAAAACCTCTATAAATTAATAATGTTGGGACCAAAATGTTTTATTAATTTAGGGAGATATTGATAAATTAATAAATTATTAATTTAAAGATTTGACTTCCGAAAATACAACTCTTCATAACCTTTTGTTGCAATACGAAAATACAGTTTGTCAACTCTTAAGTGTAATGAGGAGATTTAAAGATGAACTCTATATAAATTTGAATTTCACAAAAAAACAAGTGACTATAGATTCATTTTTTACTAGACATTCTAGAATTTTGCAGTGGAAATCTTTGATAATTTTGCTTCTAGTATTGCTACTGACAACTAAAATGATAGTTGTGATTATTCTCGGCCAAAGTGATAGTTCGGATTATTATTGGCCAATGAATCATAGTTTGGATTATTAAAATTCAATTTGCCTTATTAATTTATAATTTCGTTGTGACCAATATATTTACAATGAGATTCAAAAAAACATTATCTTATTATTTTATCGATTGGGGTCCAATTTTGTACTGATCCCAAGTTGGGACCGAAGATAATATTAATTTATCGAGTACTAATTTAGGTTCTACTTTATATAGCAAAATGAAAACAAGAAGATTTAATTGTATATAAAACTTGAGAGAAAGGAGTATGACAAGTAAAAAATAAAGAATATCCCACCTAGAAGATCTTTAAAGTAGAACTCCACAACTAAATGTGCGAGATAAGATAACAACAATCAAGATGACCTTTTGTAGAAGGTTTTCACTCGTACTAAAAACAAGTAAATATTGGTGAGACAAGACATTGGATGTTACATTCTATGTCATCAGTGAAGAAGACTAGAACAATAAGTTCTAGCTATAAATGTTTCGACCAAATAAATAACGATATATAGTATGGAGACAATGAGAAGGAGGGCTAAATAGTGTTCTAGTTTAATGCCATTTACTTCTAGACTGCGATCAACCATCATATCTTATGTAGTTTATATAGTTCTTTAACGTACATAACTCTGGTTTATATATATATATATATAATCTTCGAAATGGCTCACGTATATGAGAAGAAAAATATTTTTCCTAAATAAAGTTACTGGTTCTTTTTGGGTTGATTCACTGTTTATTTTTTGAATTCAATAAATGAAACAAGAACTTATATAGTTATATACTATGTATTCATGGAAACCCCATAAAAATGTAAATAGTTAATTATGAATTTTCATTTTTGTATCGTGTTAACGAAATTAGGATCACATCTACTGTTCTCTTTAACATGTAGTATCAATAATAATTATCAAGCGATATGAATTTAATGAAATTATAAAAATATTAGAAAACTTGCTTAAACCCATATATTACACGATATTACATAATCAACACTTAAAACTTTATTATTGAATCATCTTTAAATACTAATAAAGCAAGGTTTATGTGACACATGTCATTTTTCTAAGCCACTTGTCTTATATGGCAATTACCTTATTTACATAATTATAATAATTATTATAAATATGTTGTATATATGGTACATTTATTATAACAATATTTGATTTAATTTCAGATTCTCTTTATAATCATTAATAAATAATTTCCATAATTGTTAAAACTTAATTTTGCGCAGATATGTTTTAATTTTGTACTAACAATAAATGACAACTACTGTGTATATATATATTACTAACACTCATATATTCTTATTTTTTGCAAAACAAATTACTCTTTTTTTCTATCGTTCTTATACTTTTAGCGTAGCATTATTCCGTTTTCAACATCTTCCCCATCTTCGTTAACCTTATTTTATAATATAAGGTCAGCCATTATTTATTTCGTTTTTGCATAATAATTAATAGTTGACTTTATATTTGTCAAAAAATATATATATCTACACCTTTTCAATTCACATTGTATATATTCACTTGAAATTAACCTTACTTCATTTGATTGATCTAATCATTTGATAGTTTGAATTATGAACTGGTATGACTATATAATTTTTCTTTTATTTTATAGTTTTCTCATTTTAAATCCAAACAACTATGTTATGTTTATTTGAATATAAAATGAAAATTAATATTTGTTTATGTTAATTAAAAATATAAAATTATATATGTTAAATAAATTATAGTCTAAAAAACGTTGTTAAATTTATAAACAATTGACTATATAATATTAACTTTTAAAAAATGTGTATTCATCTAAAATTCTTAAAAGATAAATGAACTTCAAATAAATATTTACCCAACCGTGATTTTATTAAAAAAATTGTATTTTGACCTCAAAAGGAAAAATAAGTTATAATTCTTCAAATGCTGGTAATTTATAATTTATTTTTCTTCTTTTATTTTATAAACTTAAATATTTTCTATTAACAAAATAACTATTTTAAAATGTATTTACAAATATTTTTTGTTAGGTTACATTTTAAGAACTTCGTTGTTCACAATTTCATTAACTAATCATAGATCAAATTTTTATGAAAAAGAAAATGTGACACTAAAATCAGCATTTACATATTAACATCGATTAGTACTTAAAGTCGGCATTCCAGTAAAGCTACTTAAAACTATATATCAGCAAGTTTGTGTAACGGTACGAGACTTAAGATCATCACTCTTGGAAAAACAGATGATTGAAGCTGAAATCATATCTAGAGGAAATATTGGCTTTCGAACATTCACACCAAGAATCAATATGATACATTGTGACAAAAGATCCTTTCAAATTTCAAAGAAGACAGTTTCCTTTGTCAGTTTGCTTTCCTATGTTTATTAATAAAAGTCAGGGTCAATCTCTTTCAAGAGTTGGTATTTATCTAAAAGATTAAATTTCATCGATGGCCAGTTGTATGTTTCACTTTCAAAGGTTAAAGCATAGATAGGGTTAAAATGTTATTATTAAATAAAGATGGTTAAACTACAAGTAAAACCTTTAATGTCTTTTATAAAGAAGTTCTTACAGATTTGTAAATTACTTGATACATTTGGACAAATTTTTTTAATACTTAGAAGAATGTTTGTTTAATACTTTTTGAATAATTAAATTTTTTATTATCGCTACATTTGTTACTATGTATTTATTTAATATGTGCCACCCGTATTAAACACGGGTTATAAGCTAGTTATATATATATTAACTTATTATGTTATAAACACTCAGAAATTAATGCATGATACTTTTATGACTATAAATTATGCTTTACAATTTTAAAATTTTTCATTATAAACTTTTTGAATATAAATTCCTTAAATTTAATTCATAATTATACAAATTAAATAAACGTCAAACTTAAAATTTAAATAGAGAAAGTGTGGTTTTCCTCTATGAGATTTGCAAGATTTAAAATTGTTACAACTTGAAATGTTAAGGACGAAAACTGTTAAGACTTGAACCGTTATTGATGAAAAAGTTTAAGATTTGAAACGTTAGGTACGAATATTGCTAAGACTTGAAACGTTAGAGATCGTTTTTGTTAACGGTAGACTGAAACTGTTAAGTATTGCAAAGTTCAGGAAAAGTGCACTTACTTTTTAAAATATATAAGATAAATACGTAATTTGATAATAACAAATTTAAATGATTTTGAAATTTAAATCTATTTTATAATTTAAGATAAAATAAAAAGTATAAAAGAATTCAAAATATCAATCAAAATAATTTAAATAATCAAAAACTATTAAAAATTTAAAAGAATGACAAGTATATTTTTTTGAAATGTTTTAATAGAGATTGATTAGAAGAAACCATTTAAATCTACTTTAATGTAAAGATACCGAAAAAAATATAATAATGTTTCAAAGCAAGCGGTCACATAATGAATAATGCTTTATTCTTAACTTGTAAAAACATATATTTGAGGTGGTTGGTTCCAACCTTCCCATTCACGTCTCCTTTTTTTACTTTTGTTTTCTTTTATATAGTTTGCTTTAGCTGTTTAAAATTTACCAAGGTAAAGTAGAGAGCATACCGACCATCTAAAATATCAATGTCCTTTAAAACATGGGTGTAGAGAATATAATTCTAAAATGTAAAATCGAATGTATTGAACTAATGAGGTTGGATTTGTTAAAAATATTATTTTATCTAAAAATAATATGAACAAATTGGTCATCCATTTACTTTATTAATGGTCAAGATTTTAAGTGATTTAAATATAAGTAAACAAAGAAGGAAAATTGCTATTTGATGGAAACCTATTTGTTGAATTTTAAATTTGTCCCACCTTCTTTTAAACATTCATAATTTTTTTCATACGATATTATTTATTTATAAAAATTGCATCAAAAAACGAACGTTTTTGCTTTTAGTTTGAGTACCATATTGATATACATATTTTAAACTTCAAAAAATCAAGTACAAAATAATATAGTAAAAAAAATCCAGTTTTTTTAGACGACAAAGAAAAACTATAAAATACAGTACATGTACATCTAGTTGTTTTGAAAATACAATATATGTATATCTAATTATTTTAAGTATACTTTTCCCCACTTTTTCACACTTTCTCATTTCCCCCTCCTTTTTCTTCTCCCCATAATCGGTGAACCCCGACTTCCCATCCCGTGTTTCCCCTCCTTTAACTGAAATAACATATAGTTATTTAACGTTGAAAGTTGAAAAAAGCTCATTTTTGGTTCTCATTTTTCCAACACTTTCAACTAATTGTCCATTGTTTTTATTGTGCATGCAATTTCGCTAGTAGCTCACAATGCTCACGTCTACACATTTGCTACATATTTGGGCATACAAACATCGGTAAATATGTACATTTCGGTAACACAATGGAATTAATTATAAATAGTTATTATTGTATTAGTTAAAAGTTCATTTGATACACGAAGATGAGTTGCATAGACTTAGATCACGGGGTGTGCCGTTGAGAGGGTGTGGTGGCAAAGGAAAACACCACAACACTCTATCCTCCCAAAATTTTAGGTGTTGCCCAAAGTGGTGTGGGTGTAGATACTCCCCGTCCAAGAATTCAAAATTTTTTTTATGTTCAAACAATTATAATATATCACCCCACTCTCTTACTTTTTACTCACAACCAATTGGCCATTTTCCCACCAAGCAATTGTCAAACTCATTCACTCTCTATCCTAGTTGGCGTCTACATGTCATCCACACTCACCCGAGTGCACTGCATGAAAAAAATTTGTGTTCAGTTTTTAAAACAATCATGTCGATAGTTTTGTGGAGTATGACTTCTTGATTTGATAATGTTTACATTAATATCATGTGTAATGAGGCTTGACCATCAAGTGATTATATTATGTGGCAATTGGTCACACCACCATCAAGCACTTTTATCATTACACAAGTGATAAAAACAAGTGACCATGGTCACATAGTGATGAGCATGAATAAATTTGATTCTTTATTCTAATATCAAGTAAGAGAAACAATTCATATCATTATTATTTTTTTCATCACTCACCTGGTAGTGCACTTATAAACGCCTTATGTGACGCATATATATGACAGTATGGTCAAACTCATTTCAAGTCACCATTACACGTACCAAAAATATATTTATAAATTTCTTTTCCTTCATTTTGATTATCCAATTTAAATACTAAACACACGAAATTGTCATTGGATTGACCAAAGCTTAATCTATTACATTTCTAATTTTATTCGTTGATGAATTTCGTTATACAATATTAATTTATAGCTTATGTAATTGCTTGATACAAATCAATAGTATACGTTATAGTCTTTTTCCATTGTTAGAGGATGCGGAGTGGAAGCCGGGAAACCATCCGGGAGATGATGTGGAGTCCGAGGGGAAAACGGGAACACCCCCCCCCCCCCCCCCCCCCCCGCGGGGGGG
>WOUH02000009.1:9794111-9805410 GCA_009936405.2 Stevia rebaudiana
ATGAGGTCACGCCGGTGTTTCCGCCACCGGCAGGGTGTGACAAATAGAAGCAAAAACCATATTTGGCAGTAATATTACAAGGACATTCATTTCAAGAATCAATTTGGTACTGCGGACAAAGGGTACTCTTCAATTTCAGAGAAGATACTTTCCAATCCAATTTGTTTTTGTGATGACAATTAGTAAAAGTCAAAAACAATATCTTTTACGAGTCGAGTTATATTTGAAAGAGCATTTTTTAATGCATGAATAATTGTACGTAGCATTTTCCAGAGTAAAACTAGAGACAACGTTAAAATATTAATATTAAATAAAGGAGTGATATTTAGAGATTTGTAAATTTATTTATATGTTTGTTTGTGACTCACTTTTGTACTTTAGTAACCCTTTATTTCATGTAATAAGTGACTTCTATTAAAAAAAAAATTATTGACATTTTGTGATTCTCAACCGTGTAAGACACGGTTTTTAAACTACTACACATGTATTCATTTCCTTTACCGAATAGATTATTCAAATTAAACTTCTAGCGTTTTTTTATTTGCAACTGAATTAGATAGATATGCACATTATCTTGATTCTAACGAAAGTAGGAGTTCACTCTTGTGATTCCTAATATTGGAATGCCTTCAGCCTATGAAGATTCTACTTTCGATTCTTTTCCTAAATTTCAACCGACAAACAAACAAATGCAAGCATTTCACCAAATTATTTTGTGAAAATAGGTTAATTGTTACGTTTTAATTTAAAAGCCAACCGGATCTTAGAAGAAATATGAGCACAAAAGTGTCTAGACATATGTCTAAAACCTTTCAAGTATATTTATTATGCATAGAACCTCTATAACAAAGAACTTGTTTTACCATCTCAACAAGAAAACGAATATGAGTTCCATTTTTACACGAAAATAATATGCCATTTGTTGGAACCCAAGGAGCCCCGTTTGCGTTGCGCGCATATAATGTATATATGTGTGGACTCTCTTGAGGCAAAAGTAAAATTGCACTAGTTTTAACGTTATTTTACTTATTTTCGTGAAAATAACGTTAAAAACATTGGGTGACGGTTAATCAGGCATCATGAGCCGGGGGTCTCTTTCGGAGCAGCCTCTCTATCCTACGGGGTAAGGGTAAAACTTGTCTTCATCTTACCCTCCTCAGACCCTATCTTTAGGTGGGATATACTAAGTACGATAATGATGATGATGATTGTTGGAGTCCAAAAACATGAAGCACCTAATGGCGAATGCTACAAATTTAACTTTGAAAAGATTAAAAAAACAAACAATACAAGTTTAAGACTAAACACACAACCAAGATAACCTTGGTATAGAACTAACCAAGCTTTATTTAATTAAATCCATGACGATGTTTAACATTTGTCTCAAAACAGGGTACATGTGTACAAAACAAACTAGACGTCGATAGCAGCCGATGATTTCAAGGGCTAAAAAAACTACAGAATCTAGGTTTGCATTATCTGACATGAAATTACCTAAGTGCCCCTTTTCAGGTCAACGTTCTCCTTGGTCAACACATCGATTCGGGACTGAAGAATGTTGATCATCGCCTGTGCACGCATCACTTCAATCTTCAAAGTCTCCTTTTCCATTGAAACATTAAGAATCTCATATTCTAAATTATTTATAAACTTTAAATATCCAGGTGGCACTGAATTTTCAAGGGTTGAGGCATGGAACGAGGGTTGACTAGCTGATGGTTGACTTTTTTTAGCTTCAAGACCCTGCAACAGAGGGAGTGCACTTGGCTCTTGACTCGTGGTTGAGTCTTCTGAACCGTTGGTGTTCGGGTCAACACTCTGCTTTGACTTTTTATTGTGGAACAGAGAGATGGTTTCTAACTCGGGCCCACAGTCCACATCATTTTCACGTTTACAGACAAATGGGATGGTTTGTGGGCCCACCATTGGCTCACTTCTTAAAAGGATCATGTTGGCAGCAGTTTCCTGTGGAAAAAGGGTATTACGGTAATTTTGCAGACGCATACACAAATTTGATTTTTAACCACATTAAATCCATATAATCTACAAAAACAATAATGAATGCACAGTCCAAAAGCTTTGGTTCAGTTAAATGTGCAAGGGTATTTTGGTCATTTGCCTAATAGCCGATGAATTTACTAATATGAGTAAAACCTTGAAGAATTCGGTCAACAATTCAAGATTACAGCCAGTTGGTTCCTAAAACACATGTTTTTACTCCTCGTGAAGATGGGGTAATTTTGTAAAATATAGACTATGGGTACGAATTTTGTAACATACAACATGTTTTTTCTCCTTTAAAATTTGTAATATTTCATAGTTCAGTAACACAAGTTCTAATATTTCTGAATGTTCCAACTGACGGGAACTTTAACCCTAAACTAACCAAATAATGAAACTTGATTCAAGAACAAGAATCTTAAACCGAATCTTATGAATCTGATTCATTTGCAGGAAGGTAAATAACTTATGTAGGTTTTTCATCACTCACTTCATGACAAAGTTTATACAACACACGATAAAACAATAAAAGATCATACCTGCACAATGTCATTTCCTTGAGCCTGAGTCAACTCATCATCTTCGGTCTCACCACCAGGAACCAAAAGGGTTGCATCATCTTCCCATTCTTCTTCTAGAAACGGTGCATAACGGTCACCATTAGGCGGCCCTAAACCACTCTTCTGAAATATTCTACAAAGCACAAAAGTATCCTTTTCCCGCCAAAAAAAACAACACCAATCACTTTCAATTCAATCATACAATAATAATATCACAACACATACATCTAACAACATTCAAATACAATAATCAAAACCTGAGAAATGCCAGCTGTCACTGATTCTTGATCCACAAGTCTGTATTCATGCATTACCCAATTTGTACGCTTTCCATCTGGGGCCCGCCCGTTATGGAACACCAATGTTTTCTTCATCCCTATGGTTTCAGATTTATGGCGAACGAATCGGTCTTTTCCGGTTGCTTTCCAGTAACCTCGACCAGTAGCACGGTTCAACCGTGAACCGTTGCCATATTTTCTGTCTACAGGGCTAAAGAAGTACCATTCAAGATCTCTTGTTTTCAGGCTTGAATAATCTAAAAATCCATTAATGATAAAATTTAAGAAATCTTATACTAAATGTTAAATTCACCCTTAATTAAACCTTGACACACCCATGAAAAAACTGGTTACATGATTCTTCCCAATTGCTATTTCATTTTTTTGATTGCAGATGTCGTTCTCACTTCTCAGGTTTCAATTAAATATCAAGAATTATAGAAGATTAATGTTTCATCACACATTTACCAACCAAAGTAAAAATAGCAATTGAGAAATTTTTTATTTATACAAGTGTATATCATGTGTGATCTTCTACTCAGAATTAGTATATATCAAACCCTAAGTCCTAATACTAACACAAAAAACAGAAATAAATATTGCCTATAAAACATAATTTGGTGAATTTGAGCAATAAGATGAATATGATTATATGGTTGTTCCCAATTGTAATTTCATCTTTCAATGCAGAAGTTGTTGTTAGGGTTTAATTACTCTCAGTTACAAACACATTAAAGCTAACAATTGAGAAATGCTTTAAGCAAAATTCAAGTGAAAATGTTGAAGAACACGTATACAATTGAAACATCAAAAAGGAAAACATTATTGAAAACCTTACCACCAAGTTCCCATGGTTCGCATTTGTAGACATCAACTTCCGATACAGCTTCGAACCGAAACGGCTTCCCACACACCTTTCGCCTCAAATAATACGTAACAAGTTCCTCATCCGTCGGGTGAAACCTAAATCCCGGTGCAAGAGACGTCGGCGGTGGAGACGACGGCACTGCCGGCGTTAGAGCTAGCGGCGTAACCGGAGGTAAATCCTGTGAAGCAGCCGGCGGCGGCGGCGGTGCCACTATCATCAGTTCATAACTCATTTCTCCCTTTTTCGGAAATTGAATCTATAGTATCACTCCTTTTGGATTAAAAAAACAGAATAATTGATGAAATTAGGATTGTAGGTGAAGCAAGTGAACTACAGGAACGAAAGACATGATGAGAGAGAAAGAAGAGATGTGTGTAATTGCCTGTGGGTTAAGAAACAACCATTGATGAATCGTTGCTTGCTTCACACGAAATCTAAAAACTCAAGAGAGAAAGATAAAAGTTACACTTCTTGTAATCTTGTTCAGATTTATACATCTGCTCCCTTTAGGGGGTTTTGAACTTGAAGATTTCGTTTTCCAGAGATGAAATTCTTAAATCCAGTTCGCTGTTGTTTTAAGTATCTAAACATTATGCATCTATACATGTACTTTCAACTATAGATCGAAAGAAGAACTTTGGAAGAGTTGGTTAAGGATTCGGTGAACAGTATGTAGATAATTTCATCATCATGTTATATTATATGTTTATTTTTGGTTGTTGGGAAATTAATTTGCTTTTGTTTTTATGTTAACTTTGTCTTTCGAAAGAAAATGATTGATTAGGAGAATAATGTTTGTTAGTTTTCTAGTAATTTATGACTGCGAAAAGAATAAAGCGTGCGTCATTATTTGTTTATATGATTCATCAAAACTAAAACGGATTCCATGAATTTTTCATAATTTATATAAGAACAGATGTAAAACTTGTCTGATGATAATATTAGAGTACTCAAATAGTATTTCGTCTCGTTAAGTACTCGACTAGTTATTAACAATGGGCTTTGCATGTTCTAAACATGTATAAGGAGTTAACAGTTGCATAATGTCACACGAAAAATCAATTACTCAACTACAATCAATCATTTCAAAATCTTATAAAGTTTATTTTTCTAAGTTATTACAAAATTTAAATATTATTTTTCTATATTTGTGAATATAGAAAGATGTATTAATATATTCAGTTTTGAGCAGATAAATGTATATGATATCGTATAACCTAAAGTATACGATAACAAAATCCAATTCATAAATATTTTTATGATTAATCAGATTTTATACCAGTTAAACTAGTTCTGAAGAAGAGTATATCAAAGAAAAAATAAAAAATAAAAAAGAAAAAATAAAAAAAGAAAATAGATAAGATGACAAAGCTAGCTAGACACACAAACGTGACTGGAGAAACTTCTCAACCTCTTAGAGCAACATTGGAGTCATTAGATTGATAAATAGTTAAATACAGAAAAAAAAAAGTCAATGTAATTAGAATTAATTGGTTTTGCTATTCAAAAGAGGTGACGATGTAACTTGTTAGTTACGTGTTTCCCTGTCACTCTATTGTGAACGTTCTTTTTGAATAAAAGAAACACGAACCGATTGAAACTTTGACCTAAATATTTGTTTATTAATGAATCAATGAAATAAAATCAGAAGAATAATATTTATTTATTATTAAGAGCTTATTTCAAAGACCTCATATACATAAACAGATAAACTACGTAAAAGGTCGTATTAAAGTTTGCTTAAAAGTGTTTAATAAATTGATTATACAAAGTAGCATTTTGGAGTACAAGTAAAGCAACCTATTGCCCATCGAATCAAGAAAGTCTTGATGTTGATACCAAGGCCCATCATAATAAGTTTATCCGATTGTGAATTCTGGATTTTGTTCAACTAATTAAATTTATATTTGGGAAATAGACCGAAGTAGTATTTCATTAGTTTTAATTAAAAGATTCATAAAATAAGACTATAGAATAAGTGATTGAGTAACACTATTTTATAACATGATTTATGTTTGATATATTATGTTACTTAGGATAAGATATAAAAATATGATTTATTATATAGATCATTTTTATTGTTGTTATCTTTACCAAATTGAAATTATCTTTATAATGATCTTCACTTATTTCTAAGAATATATTTTTAACATGTTTTCAAACGGTAGTGATTGGTTAGGTTTAAGAAATCAAAGACAGAATCACTAGCAATTTAATTCTAGTTATCGTTTGTAACCACAGTATTAGTACCAAAGTTCAAAAGCAATATCCATATAAACCTTAGAGACAGTAAGGCCCAAATTAGGCCCACTTGTAAACTTGTTTTAACCGATTTAAGCCCTCATCTGAGTCATCTCACTCGACCGGTCGACCTCCTGCAGCATGGTGTAATGGGTATGTGAAGGGGCGTGATGGCTGATGTGGTAACACCATAACGCCCCAAACACCACCACGAGGGGGCGTGATGGAGTTTGACTGATGGGGCTCACGGGCGTGGTGGGATCTTTGTGTGTTTTTTATTTTTTATTTTTCTATCAACCAATCAAAATATACCACATCATCCTCCTACTTTTAACCTATCACACTCACACTCACTCATCCATTACACCCCTAAATCATCACTAAGGTGTTGACACCCTCTCTCATGCGTGGCGCCTACGTGTCACTGACACACGTCATCATCTTCACTCAACCATTACGTATAGTCTAACAAATAGTAGTTTGCAAGGTCGGAGGTGTGCCAAAAATCAAGGTTGAGAACTGAACCCGGTTTTTAAACTAAATTAAACTAAACTCGGTTTAGCGAAACAAGATTTCGGTAAAAAATTTTGAGCAAAAACCCTTGCAAAACTAGTTTCACTCCAACCAATTTGAGCAAAAACTTTATAGTTGCTAGGTTTGACTGAACCGAACCCAATTTTAAACCTAAATCGGTTTGTGCACCTCTAGACTAAGGACGGCCCAAAAAAATAATTAACTGAAGGATAAAGTACAACGATCACAAGACAAATCCTTCTTGTTTTGCTTTGTTTCCTCAGAAGCCAAATTTCATTTTTGTGTTCGACTATGATATTCTCACCATATCTCCCTTGCTTTGCCTATATTATCAACACAACCATTCGAATATATGACCGTTGATTAATAATTTCTTAGAATAAAATTTCAAGCACAGATTGTTTGTGATATGGCTCTTGTTGGCCATCGTTTCAGGCCAATCGTTTTTGGATGTTTTACGACATTATTACTTGTATTGGTCAATGCCGATGACATTTTTCTTGAGTGGCAAGTAAATATTGACACGACGATCAAACCAATCTCGGTTGATCAACCGGTATGATGATTTGTTTTTTGTTTCTTTTATGATCCTTAACGAAGATTCTAAAAATTTATTTGTTAATGATAGGTCATAACAATCAATGGGATGTTTCCTGGCCCGTTGATTAACGCAACCACCAACGACATTATACATGTTAACGTCTTCAACAACATGGACGAACCTCTTCTGATCACCTGGTAGGTTCTCTTTTTAATGAAATAGTATCATGAGCTACTCTGGTTAGGCTTCATAAAGTTTGAATAGAGTTGAGTATAAATGAACTTGAGCCTAAATTAGAGTTAATTTGATGAATGAGATTTAATACCAAGCTTCACTTGACTTACAAGTTAATTTAAACGACTTTACTACATATATATGTATAACAAGTATATATTACATATTAAATAATATTATACATAAAACTTTGACAAAAGTTATACAACAATTTAAAAATAATCTTATACATAAATAAATAAAACAATATGTCTTCAATAAATGATAAAAGAGCCAAATATAAGTCAGGATCACTCTTTAAAGTTTATCAACAAGCCGAGCTTGAGTTCAAACATTATATACTAGAATAGGTCGAGCTTGAGCTCTCTTAGCTTAAACGTGCCAAGCTTGAACTCTTTCAAATTATACAAGCTCAACTCGGCTTCTCAAGTTTATATCTCTAATAATAAGGATTAACTCGGCTTCACTCATTAATATATCCAATAATCGGGATTAACTCGGCTTCTCTCGTTTATATCTCCGATAATCAGGATTATCGCGGCATAAATCTTAAATGATGTGATATCACTCTTTTTTCATCTTAAACTTTAGTCCAAGGCCCTATAATTGACTAGGCTGTCTTCTGTGGGCTTTCTTGTATAAAGGGTGCCTATTTTATTTGGTCAAGATCCGTTACCTTTACCATATAGGAAAATGAACACGTTTTGGGTCAGCCCATATAGTAAAAACGAGTTGTGATTCAATTTTAGGAATGGCATACAACAAAGGCTAAACTCATGGCAAGATGGAGTGTCGGGTACTAATTGTCCGATCCAACCCGGTTTAAATTGGAGTTATGTGTTCACTCTAAAGGATCAAATAGGCACCTTCTCTTACTTTCCCTCCATCAACTTCCACAAAGCGGGTGGAGCTTTCGGCCCGATTCGAGTCAACAACCGGGTCGTGATTCCGATTCCATTTCCAAAATCACGTGGAGAGTTCGATCTTCTTATTGGAGATTGGTTCAATGAGAGTTTTAAGGTGAAATCAAACACACACTATTAGTTTGATTAAAGTGGGTTATCAATTGTTTTCTCCATTTTTTTTGGTTAAATTTACAGGACATTCGTTCGTCTTTGAGAAAGTCAAATATTGACCTCCTTCCAAAGTCAATGCTTTTGAATGGACATAGCCGTTACCCACGATCAAATTCGACAATTGTTGTTGAAGAAGGTAATTACCAAAAATGGTTATAGATCGGACACGTTAAATAAAAACCAATTTTGAGGTGATATTTACCTAGTAATCATTCTTTACATAGTACTGACCTAATATGATTATTGTGCAGTCACATGGTAGATCAATTTAGAGCAATAGTTGCATTTCTTAATCGTGAAATTGTATAAAAATAATTTTTTGTTATGATCTTGTTTTACAGATGAAACATATTTAATAAGGATATCCAATGTTGGAACGCAATGGAGCATCAATTTCAGGATTCAAAATCATCAAATGCTACTAGTTGAGACAGAAGGGTCATATACGAGCCAAATGATGTTAGATTCAATTGATATACACGTGGGCCAATCATACTCGGTTTTGGTAACAACTAACCAACCCGAGGCTGACTATTACATCGTGGCGAGCCCTAAAATGGTTAACACACCCGAATCTAGCAGTCTAATTGGCGTAGGGGTGTTACATTATGAAGCCTCTACTATACCTGTCCAAGGCCTGTTACCAGTCGGGCCCGATCCATTTGACCTTAATTTTTCACTTAATCAAGCTAAGTCAATCAGGTAGATAACAAAACACTTTCTAATGTAAAATCTCTATAATATCCTTTACTAATAGCTGACTATTACTTTAGGTGGAACTTGACCGCGGGGGCTGCAAGACCAAACCCTCAAGGAACATTCAACGTGTCAAATGTCACATTATCTCAAACATTTATTCTCCAAGGGTCGCTAGCCAAAATCAATCGATCTATTCGTTACACCGTTAACAACATATCATATCGTGTTCCCAACACAGCTTTGAAACTAGCCGATTACTATCAAAATGGCACTGGCACTTACCAACTTGATGCATACCCCTCTAATTCATCATATCCTTTTGTGATTGATGGTACTTTTGTTGTTTCCGGCACTCACAATGGATGGCTTGAAATTATATTTAAGAACAACTTGGAAGATATCGATACTTGGCATCTGGATGGTTTTGGGTTCTATGTTGTAGGGTAAGTATATTTGTCGGTGTACAAATTGATAAAGCATATCTTTATCATAACATGTTGCTTGATCTATATGTTTTGTTAGACTTAAGTATATCTATGTCTCTTATTTGGTTTAAAGGTTTGGTGACGGAGAGTGGACTCCTGATATGCGATCAACATACAATCTTTATGATCCAGTTGTTAGATCAACGGTTAAGGTTTACCCGAGAGGATGGACCGCGGTTTATGCATTTCTAGACAACCCTGGAATGTGGAACTTACGTTCACAAGTCTTGAAGCATTGGTACTTGGGTCAAGAGATTTATATAAGGGTCTACGACCCTGACCCGAATCCTGCTAAAGAACGCCAGCCCCCATCCAATCTTCTATTTTGTGGTTTGTATTTCATTTATTTTACCATCATATTTTAATTTATTTTATATAACTACCGTCACCATTTTGCTTGTGTCCATTTGGTTTTGGACTTTTGTTACTATGTTTCAATTGTTTTTGTTTGTCATAAATTGTGGTCAATGTTGTTTATTCATTCATCATCATCATCGTACTCAGTATATCCCACTTAAAAATAGGGTCTGAGGAGGGTAGATGTAGACAGCCTTACCTCTACCCCGTAGGATAGAGAGGCTGCTTCCGATGAGACCCCCGGCTCATGATGCCTGATTAACTGTCTATCGTAGCTTTTAACGTTATTTTCACAAAAAATGAGTAAAATAACGTTAAAATTACTGCAATTTTACTTTTGCCCCTCGAGGGCCAACCCATATATAGATTATATGCGTGCACCACAAACAGGGCCCTATAAGGAAGTGAATCAAAGCTCATCTGAAGTAGCTTTTGAACATCACCATGTGGGATTCCTTTTAATGTCTCCAATAGGCTTGGCCACTCTTCCCTTTTATGAATTTTAAAATCATGGCTCCAAACCCTTAGAACCAAAGGAAGCCCTCTAGCACGAGCCACAACTTCTTCAATAAACTTTGTGTTAACCTGCTCGCCTCTTGCAAACATAAGCCGAGTGAAGAGATTAAGAGATTCCCTTCTGTTCAACGACTTTGTATGGTATGATGCATATGGTATACTACCAAGGGAACTTTTATCTCTTTTTGTCACGATTATTCTACTTCCTTTATAGAACCATTCGGGACAAATACCTAATGATTCCAGCTGCTGAAAGGTATCAACGTCATCCAGAACCAAAAGAACCTTATGACCTCTTACCAACCTTCGAATCTTTGTAGCGCCATCATTATGATAACCCATGGATAAGGAAAATTTATTTACGCGAGTTAGACAATATATGAGCTCCTTTGGCAACTCAACCTTCCAATTTGGAGCCTGGCACATACTATGGATATCCGCAAGAAAACAACTAAGTTCGAAACTTGGAGCAATTCTATTATACGCCTCTTTGACAATAGTGGTCTTACCTATCCCACTAATTCCAAAAACTGCAACAACCAAAACATTATCTTTCTGGTTGTTTAACCTTAATGTTGAGATAAGATCTTCTGCCCTAGATCCTACCCCAACACGGTGGTTTATAACATTCAACTCCTGCGGGATTTGAATCTTCTCAAGTTGTTCAATAATCTCCAGTACGAATTTTGCCTCGTTCCTGCCAAATTCCAGTAAGGAATTCTTAATTACCTTGTATATGCGATCTCAAAAAACATGTCGTAATATATTAGTTACTATTGGTAACAACAGGATGAAAAAATTACCCATTTTGCAAGGTAAGACCAGACAGATGATGTCACACCCCCTCTGAACGGTCAACGATTTGCGGAAGCGACAGTGTGTTGTGCGGGGGTGGGACCATGACCGGGT
>WOUH02000009.1:9814307-9833531 GCA_009936405.2 Stevia rebaudiana
GTAGCAACCCCTTCCACCACCACCACCACCACCTCCCCCTCCGCCCTGAGGGCATTCCCGGGACATATGCCCACTTTCACCACATTTGTAGCAACTTCTACCACCACCGCCTCCACCACCACCACCTTGTGGGCATTCCCGAGACATATGACCCGTCTCACCACACTTGTAGCAACTTCTGTCACCACCCCCACCGCCGCCACCACCGCCGCCTTGGGGGCATTCCCGCGACATATGCCCACTCTCCCCACACTTGTAGCAATTTCGATTGCCTCCACCGCCGCCACCACCACCACCTTGGGGACATTCCCTAGACATATGCCCCGTCTCCCCACACTTGAAACAAGCATTCCCACCACCACCGCCACCACCACCACCTTGCGGACATTCCCTAGACATATGGCCAGATTCACCACATTTATAGCAGCTTCTACTACCGCCGCCGCCACCACCACCTTGTGGACATTCCCGTGACATATGGCCCGTCTCACCACACTTGAAACAAGCATTCCCGCCACCACCCCCACCCCCCTTGGGACACTCTCTTGACATATGACCACTTTCCCCACACTTGTAACAATTTCTACCACCAACGCCACCACCACCACCTTGTGGACATTCTCTGGACATATGCCCCGCTTCACCACACTTATAGCAACTATTTCCACCACCACCACCTCCATCCTGCTTGCTCCATGAAGACCCGCCGCCACCACCACCACTACCTCCATCCTGTTTGCTCCATGAAGACCCACCACCACCACCATCTTGGCTACCCCATGCAGACCCCCCTCCGCCAGCTGGCTTACTCCACGATGAAGATCCTCCACCATCATTACTACTACCCCAACCACCTGCACCACCATCAGCTTCTTTGTCAGCACTTCCCCATTTTCCAGATTCACCACCAGTCACAGACACCTTTTTCCCCCAACCACCACCATCATCTTTGTTCCCTCCATCTGACTCTTGTTTATTATTATTACCCCATGAAGATCCTCCACCAGTAGATCCCCAACCTGTCGTGTTTTCCACATTTTTCTTGCTAGCAGCACTCCCCCAACCGCCACTATCAGCGACAGGTGCAGCAGGAGCTGAGCCCCAAGCTGACTTGTTGGTTTCACCGTCATTACTGCCGCCAGCATTGCCCCATGCGGGAGCATCATTGGCGGCATCAGCAGCAGAAGGGTCTTTCAGTTTCAGATTTGCCCCACCCCATCCTCCTACATCATCTGAATTATCATTTTTAACACCGCTTGAACTTGCTCCCCAACCACCAGTTTTGTTTTCACTTGAAGATGCACCCCATTGTGCACTCTCTTGTGTAGTCTTTGTATCCCATGCAGAAGAACCTCCAGCATTTTCTACTCATAAAAAAAATAAATTAATAAATTTAATAAAATTGCCATTATAAAAATAAAAAACAAGTACCAGAGTATCGTGTATACCTTTATTGGCATCATTATCCCCACCAGAGTTGAAAGGATTTGCAGTAAGAGGTGCCCAAGAACTACAACACACAAATCAATCAAGGGGTCAGAATATGCATGAAGAAAAAAAAAGGTATATAGTAAAATTGGAGTTTTTATTACAGTGACTACAATGGTAAGAAAAATAAGGTTGATTGTATATTTGTATGTATGATTTACTTATCATAGATTGTAAAAAATATCTTATCAAACTACTGGTAAGAGCTTAACAAATCATGTAAATATATGATGTATCAACATAAAAAAGTAAATAAGTAAATAACCATTAGAAAATCAAACAAAATACACATAAGCAACCATATAACCTTTCAGTAGACTGTCCTCCAGTATTCCATCCTCCCCCTGCAGGTTCAGATGCAGCTCCAGTATCCATCCAACCTTAAAAAGATTCAAAAGTATATTAAACACACATTTAAACCAATTAAAAAGGTAAATCAAACAAAAAGATAAAAACAAACAACATACATAAGTTTAAAAAAAAAAATAAGAGGGAAACAATAAATTATAAACCATATATGTTATTTCCTACCTTGGGAACTCCCACTCTCCCCAAGCAACTCAAATGGCTTCGTGGAATCCTGACCATCACTATGAAGAAAAAAAATAAAATAAAAAAGAAATGAAGTTTAAAGATCAGACAAAGAAAACTATGAATGTAAATAAAGAATTTAAGCCACTATACCCAGCTGGAACTACAGAGCTTTTTTCTTTAACTTCTGCAAGATGCTCAGCTTTAACTGCAAATAATATAAAATAATTACTTGCATAATCCCTAAAAAAGCATAACAAAACAAAAATATATAATAAGTTAACAGCTTAAATGATTGATGTTGAACCTGTAAGAATCTTATGCTGCGAATCAAGCTTCACTGTAATATCAGAATATTTTATTGCCATAACACGGCATATGTATCCTTTTAAAGGGCCCACGCGTATTCTACATGGTTGCCCAACAGAGAAACCTTCTTTTTCTTCCCGATCAACTGCATTCCAAATAAAATAATAGTTTTAAGAATAAAAGTTCATGAAAAATGTAAATGAGAATTTATAAACTTACAATTACGGGTATTTTCCCTCCCTTCCCAAGCTTGCTTAGGCGATAAAGGAGACTTGGGTGATGTCGGGATATCATCAAAACCAGAAGCGTCTGATTTACCACCCTGCAATGGTTTTTTGTTAATACTGAAAATATATATATATATATATATATAGGGGATGTGTATTATGTGAACCAACTTTTATCGTGTGAACCAATTAACATATATATATATATATATCTTTGACAGGTGTATAATTTGCAATGACTAAAAAATTTCCATGACAAACGAACCTTTCCTTTGAAAATATCTGCAGAAAACTCCATCTTTTCACAGATTTGTGCTTTGGCACATAAATAACCACAATTTTCTGATTCATTCTCATCATGCAAAAAGATGACCCCTTTGTAAATTTGCTTCACAATTCCTCGTTTATCCTGCAAAATGCAACCACCATATGTTACATATATTTCAAATTGAAATGATACTGAATTTGAATCTTTTTAGATAATAACAAACCTCTAGTGGACCTTCCAAGATCCTCACAGTATCATTGATTGAAATAATTTTCTTATGCTGATCAAAAGCGGTAAATCTCTTGTCAAACTCTGCCTTCTTCAGTAAACGGGCTTCAACAGCCACTACCATAGGCCGATCAGAACCTTCCTCCAAAACCTGGAAACAGACGGTTAACGTTAAAAAAAATAGATAGAAAATCAAAAACAAAAAAAAAACAAGTTATTTTATTACCTTGATGCGGTCATCCTTCTCTCTACCAATTACAATCCCAAAAGCCTTACGACTGCAAACGAAATTACAGATCAGAAAAGAACAAATATAAGCAAGTGCCATTAATCTGACATATAAACAGGTCAAATTGAGTTATTCATTTCTAACAACTCAAGGGTAACTGAATAAATGGCTGAAAAGTCAAAGTCGTCAAACAGTTAAAATGTGTCTCAATGTTATATTAACCTATAAAACTTCCTAGACCACTGTATAGAAAACAAGTAATAACTCTATTGCAATATGATAGTTTATGCAATCGTATTTAACACACACAAAATCAATAAAACACAAGGTTAGATGGACAGTGTTCCGTGTGGGTCAAGTAACCCGACCCACCTGTATTATCTGTCACCTTTAATCTGACAGTTAAGAAAACATACCCATGAAGAACAAGATCCGGAACTTCAAAACCATTATCCACGGTGGTTGAGCTTGATGAACCTTCTCCTTTTCCACCAGTATTAATATTATTGCTCACTGCTGGTTTTTTCTTCTTGCGTTCACCAAAAAGTCCAGTAAGCCACTCAACATCATTAGATTCTTCTTTATTTGCAGGGCTAAATTTAATAAGTTCGGCTTCAGAAGGTCTAACATCCCAAAAACTCAAAGAATCCAAAGCCACTTTTTTGTAAAGGTAGCCATCTTTCAAAGTCATTCCATCAAAAAACTCGTACACTTCACCACTATCGCGATCACGCCTAACTTGAACTAGTGGTCGATATGCCCTACACAAATTGTGAAATAAAATGATGAATATAATGGACCGAACAAAGTATAACTTTAATAAAAAAATAAAGTTAGTGTGGTACTCAAGTTCACTTGAAGTGATCAATCTGGGTGCAGGAATGGTTTTTTTCTTGCCAGTAACTCCTCCACCCTATGAACAAAAAAATGAGTATAAAACTAAAATTATGCTTACATTATACAAACATATATATATATACATATAAGTAAAGTTCATTACAAGTTTTTCAGAAACAGCTTGAAGATCTATCCTAGGAACAAGTTTGACAGTAGCTTTCCTTTGAGATTTATTCACACGCACAACCTGCAATTATATAGCTAAACAATGAATATCTAACCCAACTGAAAAATAAAAATGCCAAAAAAAAGTAGTTATAGGCGGTTATATCGGTTAAATTAGGTAACCACCTGTGCTAGATCCCCCTTGTATTTTCCATTTTTCACACGAGCCCAAGTATCCACTTTGACGCCACTGTATTTGCTTCGAACAGAGAACAATTGTTGATATTCAGACACTGGAACAGCAGCCACTCGAGTTGGATATATATAAATGAGACCTTTGCATGCCTAAACAAAATACAAATATGTAATTGTGCATATAAGAAACAAATGAACTAAATTTTATGATGTAACTAACACCATATATATCCATCCCAATTCAACAAAACATATAGACAAAAAGAGAAAGAAAAATAGTCGAATGCACCTCATTAATATAACTTTGCTTAAAAGATTCAATGTAAATAAAACCCTTCACATGCTCAACAGCAAATGCAGAAACTATTTGCAGTGGAGTTCCAAGAGCTTTCAAGTCAACATACTTCTGCATAAGACAGAAAACCGAATGCCTCTCACGTCCAACCTACAATCAAATTTTGTTAAAAGTACAGAAAAAACATGAAACTAAAGAGGTTAAATGTTTAAACAATCTAAAAAGTCAACTAAAACATACATACCGTGCATTTGACTTTCCAGATTGGTGAATCGTTTTTAGTGGGCAAAGATGTGGTGTGTTCATCCAGTCTAGCAGTTTCAGGCCGGTCTTCTGCATATTTGACAAAATTAGCACCTGGTTTATAACGTTCTTCCAAAAGTTTCTCCATCGCCTCTTCATCCATTTCCTCTTCTTTAGGAAAAAATGGAATGTTAGGAGTCTTTGGTTCAGTCTTGACTTCAGACTCATGATCAGGACCAAAGTCATCTTCAAAATACACTGCAGCAGCCATTGAGCAAAAAGAATATTTAGATGAAAGTATTACACAGAAAAAACCATAAAAACATGTTTTCCACTAAAGAAATTTGAAACCAAAATGAGAAACACAACAGACAGCCATATTAGAAACATGCAAATCATCTTAACATGAGAAGTACTGAAGTACACCACATACTTTAAGCTAAAAGAACAATGATAATCGCGAATGGTGGAAGGGTCCATTTCCTCACGAATCACCATAACAACAATCACATCTCTACGATGAGCTTGCAGCAAGTGAGCTACAAAGCCACCCAGATTTAAGCAACACGATGGAAAAAAAAACATATTCGTTATGTTACATCATAGTAATCGATAAATGATGCCGATCGGAAATGGTAGAAAGGTTCAGTTTCGTAAAACTACACAATATTTCCATGAAAATATACATTTCATCAAAGTAGTTTAAAAACTTTCAAATCGAAAGCATGCAAGCTACAAACCAGCTTAAAATAGAAAGTAAATCACAAAATTAGCTAACCGCATATTAGCCCTAAAACGACAAAAGGGACCGTATATGCAAAGAACGAAGATGATCGGAAAAGAAATTACTGTTTATATCGTCATTGATGAATTGTTCATCGTCGCTTGAACCACTCTCCTCGATTTCGAAAGCGGTATCCTCAAAAAACTGAAGAACATTTAGGTTTTTTCTCTTCCGATTACCAGATTTATCGACTCCATTGCGTTTCCGTTTGCTCGATAAGGAATCATCGGCGATCCCTTTGCCTTTGTCCGCCATTTTCTTCTTCAATTGATGAATTTTTAGGGTTTTCGCGATTATTTTTTGGGGGAGAGTGAGCTAAGAAGGGCCGAAGGGGGGTTTTGCATTGTGATTCCTGTAGTGGAGTAACGTTTGGAAAGAGACTTTGCGTTTTTATTTAGGTAGTGACGACTGCAGAGGTTTTGAGATTTTACATTTGGGATACCAGAAAACACTTTTTTCTACTTCTGTCACTATAGTTGGTGATTTGTTTTCAACTTCAGAGAAATATTACATATTATGCATTACATTCATATTGTCAATATATACAGTCAGACTTGAATTAAACATGTATATTTCGATATTTAAACATTTACATTATTAGCGAATAAAGAAAAATAACAAGATGTTAGGTACGCCACATAAAACACTAATACAGCAACGAACAAACACAACACCAAAAGAAACACCCAATCTTGTTCATAATTCAATTAACATCAATTAATTAAGTATTTAACAACGTTTTTTTATCAAAATGATTGGTCCAATGTGGATGGTTTTCTATCATCTTGTGATAAATTAAATGCAGTGGCGTAGCCGCTTTGAGCTCCTGGGGGCAACCGCCCACCGTGAATATTTTTTTTACAGTGGTATATATATGTTAAAATTCCGACCGACACCCATAAAATTTTGTGATCGACCCCCAATCTGCCCCCAATCAAATTTTAGTTTCTAATTTTAGTGATAAAACATTACAACCCAAGTTGAAAATATATTTAACAAATAATATAAACTTAGTTAAAATAAGTTCAAGTCCATTATTAACTTTTATAAACTAACCAACTCACAAATATCATCTAGTAAATAAGTTCATAACCGTGTTTTTTTGTTGGTTTTGAACGGTTTTTGGTCGGTTTTGACCGGTTTTTGGCCGGTTCTTGGTGGAAGCGGTTCTGATTATGGTTATGGTTAGGTTCCGGAACCGGTATAGAACCGCCAGTTCGGATCGGTTCCACTGGTTTCGGTTCGAGAACCCGTTTTTTTGAACACCTCTACCCACCACTAGACCATTATGTTTTTCAATATGAACTTTTGTCTGCTTGATTATTTTTTAACATGACCCGACCCGATTCGACCCAAACCGGCCTAAAACAGAAGAAAAAAATCATTATATATCGATACTCAAACAACCTTAAAAGATTTCCGTCGCCCATAAAAAAAATTACTAGATTCGCCACTGATTAAATGGATGTTATCATCTCATTTTTTCAACTATATCAATAACTTGATCCCAACGTGGATAGTTTCTCTATCATGTTGTGACAAAAATATATGTTTGTTAGGATCTATTTTTTCCAACCCATATCAATAACTTGCTTGCTATGTAGTATAACTACCTAAGTTTGTTTTTGTTATGAAAGTGAATTGAAATAATACATGATAGACTATATATATATATATGCTTACTAGCTTAAAACCTGTGTATTATCTAGGGTTACAAAATCAACACTTAAAACATTATTATTGAATCATTGCATATATATATTAAGTTACCATCTTGTGAACACTAAAAAAAAAATGTTTGATACTTTTATAATTATAAATTATGATTTGAGATTTTAAAATTATTCATTAGAAACTTTTTAAATATAAATTCCTTAAATTTAGTTGATAATCATACAAATTAAAGAAACGAAAAATTAAAATTTTAAATAGAGTAAGTGCGGTTTTCTTTCTGAGATTTGCAAGACTTAAACAGTTTTAGTCCACCTTAAGAGTTTTCGTCCCTAACGTTTCAAGTCTTAACAGTTTTTGTCATTAAACCTTTAACAGATGACTGTTAAGACTTGAAACGTTAGGGACAAAAATTGTTAAGACCTGACACGTTAGGGATAAAAATTATTAAGACTTGAAACGTTATGGAGGAAAATCGTTAAGACTTAAAAAATTAGGGATTGAAAATTTTAAGACTTTAAACGTTATGGACGAAAATTGCTAAGACTTAAAACGTTAGAGACCGTTTCTGTTAATGGTGGACTGAAACTGTTAAGTATTGCAAACCTCGGGGATAAAAATTGCAGTTTACTTTTTTAAATATATAAGATAATACTTAATTAGATAATAACAAATTTAAATGATTTTAAAATTTAAATATATTTTATAATTTAAGATAAAATACAAAATATAAAAGAATTTAAAATATTAATGAAATTAAATTAAATAATCAAAAAATTTTGAAAAAATGAGAAAATGCCATGTGGCATTAAATAATCACTAAAAGTGTCCTCCACTTTAGCTTGTCTTCCCGAGAACCTGGAGTTATTCGTATCCCTCCATATGCACCAACATGAAATGATAATTATACCTTTAATAGCAACTTTCTCGACAGCCTTCTTCCCACAATAGACATGCAACTGAAGAAGATCCCTAACTGAGAACGCGAAGATAGCAGGGATACGACACCAAGCACTAATTTTCTGCCACACCACCGTCGCGAACCAGCAGGCGGTAAACAAATGACTCGCCGACTCTTCAACCTCGATGCAAAAAGAACACATACCGTCATCAATGAAGATACTCCTCTTGGCAAGGGCCTCCACCGTCGGGATCCGATCCAACTCTACTCTCCACATGAAGATCCTACACTTTATGGGAACCCAATTGCACTAGTCCATCACGAATCTATTGTTGTAATCAACATTTGTAACCATAAGCTCCTTGACCGCAGCCACACTGAAAGCTCCAGTCCCGTTCCCATTCCACGTCCACCCGTCATGCCTATCCGTTAACGAAACCGAGTTTAACAAATACTAAAGGTTGGCCAACTCTTGTCTTTCCTCTGCCGAGTCTGGGTCATGTCTCCACAGCCACAAGCCGTGTCCCTCCAACCTATCACGAACCCAACAAGTTTTCACAATTTCTAGGCAAAAAAGGTTAGAAAAAATAAATTTTAAAGGAGAATCAGTCACCCAAGGATCAAGCCAGAACATAATTTTGGCACCGTTCCAAGCATGCCTTGAAAAAACTCCGGATCGGGATACCACTAACGCGAGTCTTTGAAATCACCGAGACTATATTTTTCCAGGCCCCGCCAATGGAATTTTTGGTATTGAAGACCCACAAATATACAATTACCTTTGGTATAAGTTTGACAGCAACACGCATTATTTGGAAATCCAGCCCAACTTAATTTCGGTTTCGATCCAATCAAGTAAACCAGCTAACCATACTCATGAATTACAAGAGTTGTTACCCTCGCCCTCAAACTTAACAACTATAGATTATGCTTTGGGTTGTCAGAAAAACCATGAAAGATGTTACATACATGTAACTAAAGAAAGAGACCAATGCCTACCTGGGAGAAAATGTTCATAATTTTTACATCTCAAGTAAATAGAGAAAAAAAAAGAGTAACTTGAAAAAGTATAGAATTAACTTATCAGACAAGTTCATTTTCATCCAACAACCAACGTCCATTATGAGGATGCAAATTAGTTGAAAGATAACATCAAAACTCATAAATAGACCCGGCAAGATGGGTGGGTTGGGTTGGGTTTGGGTAATGGATCAGAATGAGTTTGGGTCAGGATGGGTATAAGTCAGGATGGGTCGTTTTATAATAAGATCATTTCTTTTTTGGGTCAGGATGGGTTTTGACAAAATCAAGTAAGGGTCAAGATGGGTCTAACTTGGGTGTTGGGAGGATGATGAAATGAAGAGATATCATTGACTTTCTGGTGATAACCAATAACTTGTCTTTCTTACTGTGCAGCAAGTCATACTAACATCAAACTATATCATACAGCAATTGAGATTGCATTTTATTAGCCACTGTTTTACTAAATTTTACAAAATTATATTTTAATTACCTCAATTTCTCCAAACAAAGAAATAGATGCAAACTAAAAACATACAACAATTAAGATCGCTTGAAGACATATGCATGTGATCGTGAAAATTTACCAATTTACCCTTCAAACAAAGCTACTGATGCAAATCATTGTGAAGACTTAAAATAACCACTTAAATTCAATTTGAGGTCAAGGTTTAAGCCTCTATTAAAAGAATTATAGCATATGAAATAGTCATTCAGTAAGTATTATTATATTCTATAAATCAATTTATGACACCTGCAATTCATTACAAAAAAAATAATAAAATAACTTACAAACGAAGCATGTTTTAATTCAATTTCATATGTGAATGGCTTTGATTTTTATGATTCTGTTTGTTAAGGGTTTCAAACATTTTAAATTTCGTTGTAGCTTGTTTGCAGTACAATAATGTCTCAACCATTTTACTAAAATCATAAATTTATATTAAAGGATTGGTCATGTTTCTTGTTTATTTAGCCACAATTAATAAGAAACCAGAAATAGAGAGGAAGAACACCACAATTAATAAGGAATCATGGGAAGAACATCATAATTTTAACTCAATCAAACTAACACAAAGAAAAGTTAAACATAGCAGAATCGATTGTGGGTTAATTGATTAAAAAAGCAGTTGATCAAAAATCGGTTAACTCCCAATTACACTGTTGCCAATTGCGATAGAATTCTTAAAATCAGAAAACCAGAACCCACTCTTTGCAAACACCAACGAGTATCTAGGTTTGAGTAGAACCCGTTGTTTTAGATCTTACCCATCCTGACCCGTGTTTTTCTTTTGTTATTTTCAAACTTACCCATCTTGACCCTCAAACAATATTGATCAACCCATCTCTACCCATCAGGTATGATAAAAAGACCCAAAAATAACTCTATGGGTTGACATTGCCAGGCCTACTCATAAACATTGCAATCAATATAATATCACCTACGACCTTTCAAATTTACCACATTAACAAGGAATTTCACATAATTTGAATAAAATCCTGAATACCCATAAAAAAATACACACATTTGCAACATTACAAAATAACATAGTCGAGTCAGAATCATTAACAGAGTATGATCCGAATCCTAAACAAGCAAATCTAAAAAGCAGACAAAAAGTTGTTGGATAACAAGATTCGGTTTCAATAATCAAAAGATGACGGCCGGCCTCCTCCCCTTCTCGGGCGGTCATATGGAACCGCCCGGTCTCTGTAGTTTCTTCCTTCATACCGCACGGGCCCACCACCACCGCCAGCATACCTGTCACTGCTCCTCCTTGGCCCGACATCCCTGTCATAATCTCTTTCTCTCCCATACACGCTTGGTGGTGGTAGTGGCGGCGGTTGATAACGTTCTGGAGCTCCATACCTATCCCCTCCAAACCGGTCATCACTCGGTACGTACCTGAATATTTTGTCACAAGGGTAAATTAGACATTTCTAATATATAAAATTGTCAAATGGTAATATACTTGCCTGTCATTAGCATAACGACTGTTGCGGTTTCCATACTTGCTATCTCTGTTGTCATAGCGGTCACTAAAACGTCCTGCATCGTATCTGTCATCCACATAATGTTCACGGTCTGCATAATGATCTCCACGACCCCGACCACGACCCTGACCACCACCAAACCTGGGGCGGGAGGAGACCTGGCTACCGCCTCTACCGCCGCCAGCTGACGGACAATCACGAGCCCAGTGACCAGGGCGGCCACACTTGAAGCAATCATCCTGACCAAGAGACCTGTCACCTCCACCATAACCGCCACCACCACCTCTACCATAACCACCACCTCTACCGTAACCACCACTTCTACCGCTAGACGGGTAGCTGCCACCATAACCATGATCATGGTCGTGATCATGATCATCACCGCCCATTCTAGGCTGAGCTCTGTTGACTGAGATGACTTTTTCCCCGAAATCACTACCATGCATTTCTCTGATCGCGTCTTCCATACCTCTCCGGTCCGAAAATGTCAGAAATCCAAATCCACGTGGACGCCCGGTTTCTCTTTCAACCATTATCTACATCACAATCATACTTAGTACCATACAATCATAAAAAAAGTACCACACAACTATATTACCTCAAAAATATAAACTTTTAGATGCTTTGCTTGGTTTATATTACAATTATTACCTCTAGATGAAATTGGCCAACAAAGAACTTAATTCGTCCGCTTTGTACCAATCATTTTATCAATTACTTGCAATTCTTGATCGATTTTAACCAAATAAATTCTAATCTTAAAGAAGCTTGCCAGAGATATACACAGCAGTTGGGATGAATCAACCACAGAAGTTCAGTTGACCATACAGTTCTACCACTTTGCTGTTCTTTTATTTTATTTGTTAAGTTTTATAACGGATCCAAGTGCTCTTATCAACAACCTTACTGATTTTTGTTTACAATATTGACAATCTCACAAGAATCTTTTCTCGACCCCTAAATCAATCTCCTCTTTCCATTATAATAAATGCAAGGTATCTGTTACTATCTGATCTAAGAGTTCCAAATGTTCAGTTGATACTTCTCTTCATTGAAACATATATTTAAGTTTTGTAACTTCCTTGAAAGAGAGAGGGTTTATCTCACTAGAAAAGAATGGGTTAAGTTGTTAGATGACTGTAAAAGACCGATTTAGGTATTAGATGCTTGTGTACCCCTTAAATACAGAATCAGTTGCAAATTCTGCAAATGGGAAATGAATGCCAGTGATATATCTTCAGCCTCTCTTACTAAACCAGGTAGATTCTAGAAAACAAACACCAAGACTCACATACCACCACCACCATGCAACTACTGATCTTCATTTGGGGACCACCATCTAACATCGATCACCTTGAAGGACAAATCTTGAAAACATGGCACCGAGTGTAAAGAAACAGATCCAAATACGACATGTACACAACTTCAAGAGGTAAAATCTTTACTAAACTACAACTAACCATCAGATAACGCTCATTGGCAGATCAAAGGAAACAAAAAAAAGCTAATTCTAACTTCACAATGTAAGCAGCTAGTAAAGTAAGCCTTCTTGCACAAAAGACTTCTATGCGTCCTATTTTTCAAGTCTATTATGATGGCCAACAACCCCGTTTTAACAAATTTATAACTAAATCACCAGTGGCTGAAAAACTGCTCAAAAAAACCAACAACTCTTCTGGCCAGAACATAGTGGGCTTCTTAATCCTAATGAAATCTGGATTAACCAAAGTAAACAAGATTTAAATGGCTCAAGATAACATACGACTGGTGACACCGTTTAGACACAACCGCACGTGAACTTTTCAGACACAACTGCTCAAAGTTGACGCATCGCTAGTGCTCTAACTCAGATAAATATTGCTTTCAACTCAGCTCAGATTACATCACTTCCAGATGAATCCAATCGTCACGTTGTTGTCAGTTATATGCAACCTCAGACTGATAGAATTGGATTGCTTGCACAAATCTTAGAGCACACAGAGTTCCTACCAAACTAAACAAACAGACACCATTGCTGTGCAAAGTAACTTCCACTCAAACCATAACTAGTGACTGAAGCGAAAAGCCATAATAATGTCGCAAACATCTAAAGACCATCTTAAATAATATCTCAAAAACTTTAAGAACAGAATACTTCTGAATTCAGATAGCACATAATACACCACCTCTAAATACTAGTTCGTGGGTCAATCATATATTTTTGTGGCTCAAAAGTTGCTTTTTCTTTGCCTCGGAGAAGAAACATAGTTTATTACAAATGAGAACAACTGCAGTTAAGAAGGATGTTTTCAAGGATGACAACCCACAAATATTTGGGTTCGTATATGATACTAATACACAAAAGCCAGCACTTATGTTGATAACATATAATAAAAACATTAGCTTTAGTAATGGTTAACACCTTCCTGAAGTTTTCTAAATCCCTCAGTTATTCAACCACAGATTAAGGTATATGAAAGAGGCCCAAATCCCAGTTGGACCTCCGTATATGAATCTCAACAGCTCTTTTTCAAAAAGATCGCAAGATACGTAAACGGAATTCTGATAAAAACTTCTTAAATTGAGATTTTTTCAACATGCCAACATAGATACCCTTTAATTCAACACAACCAACTAAACAAAGCAAAGCAAAGAAACAACAGTGAGCTTCAGCAATTCAACCAAATAGGACCAAAAACATCCTTGTAAAATAAACCCGCAACCAAAGATCAGAACCAGTTACCAGCATTCCAACAAAGAAAGCAAACAAACAGGTGATTAATAACAGAAAAAAATAAAAATATCACAACTTTCAATAAGTATGTTTAAGAATTACATTGTAATGGTGAAACAAACTGGCAAACAAGTTTCCTCAATGCTGTGAAAATGCTATGTAATTCAAACATGTTAAGCTAGCAATTAAACCTTTTAATGGCATGTCTTTGATATTGTAACTTGCAGGTACAAGTTTCAGATTGTTTGTACAATAATACAAATTCTCTGCTTAATTAACAGCATAAACGATAAACTAATCCATTCTACAGACATAGGAATCCATATACGACAGATAAGTTTCTCTAAGCAATTCATCTTAACGCACGGGTTAACTCATCAATTATTAGACACATCATAGAATACAAGTAAGTAATGAACCTGCGAGTCAATGATTTTGCCGAAACGACTAAAGGCGTCTTCAAGCTGATGCTCTGTGACGTCCCATGATAACCCACCGACAAATATACGGTAATCGGAATCTTTACCAGCCATCGGTTTAAATTATCAAAAGTATCTACAAACATAACAATAAACATATAATTCAAAACCAGTAGATAATATTCGAAACGTAATGATCCAGTCGGCCAAAAAAAAAACTCAAACAAAGTCAATAACAATCAATTATCGGCATCAAGCGTGTGAGATAAACAGAAATTCACCTTTGATTGCACCTTTTCTCTGATAAATTGTTTGTCCTTCGAGAATAACGGATTTGAATAACGTGTGATTAGTATGTGTGTGGGTTTTAGGTTTAAATATGGAAACCCTAGAAGAAGGGCCTGTATATGAAGCCGTGCGATTGATATTTCAGAAAATTTGGTTTTGACAATTAGTGTCCTTTATGTTTTAGAACTTTTGAGAATAGACCCTCTAAAGTTTAATTATTTGCTCTTGCAACCTAGATGCGTTTATAGGTTATGTTTACCTTATCACCTACGTGTTACGTTCATTTTCAGGCCGTTTCTAGTCACATTGACATTTTTATTTTTCAATATCAATAATTTACCCCTATATGCTAAGGTTCATGTGAATGTACATTATATGTTTCATATACGATTGTATGTGCTGTCTAAATTTCAGTATTAACAAAATATGAATATAAGCATTTTTTTCGGTATTCTCGGAATGCCCTCTTTTTTTTACCTGCTAGTTTATTGTAAATGTGGAGTTTTAGTGTGGAATTTAGTGAGTCTAAGGTTACACAACTAGTGATTCATATCTTCTTACTTTATATATTCTCGTCTCCAAGTTAATTTGGTGATCTTGGTGTATGCCTTCTTCGTATTGGCAGGTTTTCCTAAGAATTGTAGGGAATTATAGTGAACCTTTACCCAATAGTTTTGATGATCGTATCCACACGTTCAAAATTTTCTGGCACATTTTGTTGTATTGGCAATAGTTTTGAACACTTTTAGAATATAGACTTTCAAATATATATTTGGTATAATACCTTTCCCCTGTTATATACGTTTATAACCCATTAGCTAACTCTATCAAAATGTCAGATAATACTCATGATAGAAGTACATTTAAAAGTCAACCTATTTTCAATCATCAAAAGCCAAACATACGTTTAATCCAACTTCCACAAAATCAAGTACGTACGTAAACTAATAGTTGTAACATGCTGTGAATTAATTCATATTCCTACAATGAGTACAAAATCAACATTCAACTTCGTTGGCAGGCAAACTATGCAACTCAAGGACTAGAAAACTATTAATGTTTATTGTTAAAAAAAATACAATGCAACATGTGTGAAAGGGCTGGAAGATTTTTTTTAAATTCGACTTCTAACCAAAAAATGGTTTTAATGTTTCAAAAGTATCATATCCTTTGTGTCAACTTGATCCAGATCTACGTGTCTTATGAACTTGAGACGGTGGTAACAACCCTCCAAACAATAATAAACGATGCATGCTTTCCATCCTTTCAACCATCTCTCTTTGAGTTTTTTCATATTGAGAAATCTTCTCGGCTACTTGCTCTGCAACTCTAACATTTAATTGCGCCTCAACTTGAGATTGAACCATCATTTTTATTTCATCTAATGAAGTTATGTTTACTGAAGATGAACTAGCGCAAAAAACATGATCACAAGTAGATGGTTCGACCCCAAAATTCGTGACACAATCTTGTGACCTCGTTAGATCACTAGAAATTTGGTTTTTCAATGAACCACTTACCTCCGATTCATGTGCTATATTACTATTAAGAGTTTCTTCCAACCTTTGATAAAGTTCTAAATATATGTTGCTTTGTGCATCCTGAAGATTGAAATTCAAATATACAAATTAATAGGTGTTGTGTCGTGAAGCTAACTTTATATGTTAAACGATTATATATTAGATAAATGATCATCATGCAGTTTATTAATAATTGCATACTAACTAACCTTTGTGCCTTCTTCATCTTTATCTGCAGCTTTTCGTATATATGAATTCTCCTCTATGAACTTTTTTACTTCGACTAAGGATCTGAGAATCCTTTTGGCCTTTGGATGTCGATAAATCTACGTTCCAGTTTTTATTTTTGGTTAATTACCTAGTTGAAAAGTCGTCATCATCGTACTCATCATATCCCACCTAAAGGTAGGGTCTGGGGAGGGTAAGATGAAGACAAGCCTTACCTCTACCCTGAAGGAATAGAGAGGCTGCTCCGAAAGAGACCCTTGGCCCATAATGTCTGATTAACCGTCAACCAACGCTTTTAACATTATTTTCACAAAAATAAGTAAAATAACGTTAAAACTATTGCAATTTTACTTTTGCCACTTAATGGTCCACACATATATACATAATATGCGTATATATATAAATAAAAAGTTATTGTTTAAGTAGTTTAATTACCTTATCAACTCTATGGTTTCCGTTTTTTTCATGACGCTTTCTTTTTTCAACCGTCCACCCTTCTAGGTTTTTTAGTAGTTCTTCGGGATCTATACTGGTTTCACCTTTTTCTTTTTCCAGAATTATCTGTTAAATATCAGAAAAGTAATTTAGAAATTGAATAAGGCGTATGCAAGTGCAAGAATAAAATAGATAATAATATTACCTCATTGATGTTGTTGGTTTTGTATAATTCAAAAACGCTGAATCTTTTTTCTTTTTCAACTTCTAATTCCGAATAGGAGCATCTTTTTCTCTTTCTCATTGATCCATTTCCCTACATGTGTGGTTTTGGGATTTTGTTTTCTTAATTTTATAAAAGTGTAACATGAAATATCAATGAAAATAGATAAAATTACAAAACATAAGTTAGGATTATACGAAATTACGTGTTTCAATTTTTATATTCAAAAATCACCAAAATCATCGTTTATGTGCATTGCACATGGAGAACTTAACAAAATAATCCATTATGTTCAAAAAATGACTATTACACCCTCACGTGAAGTAATCTGGAGCAAAAAATTAACATAAAACGAAACACGTACACATTTTCATATAAACATAAACGAAGTTTCACGTAATTTTGACAATAAAATAATAATAGATTACATCATTTTCACTATTCGAGGATTACCTCAACCACATCACGTACTTTCGGTTTGCACCATGAGAGTGGTTCTGCTTCAATAATCTTGTTCGTATGCTCTCTCCATTGTTTGGCTTCCTATAGTTGCAACAACACCAATGTTAATTGTTTCTCTAATCTTTTAACTGTGATTAATATATAACAGTAGAAAGCATACCCATAAAACCATATATGCTAGCTGTTTTTTTTGTTATGATGTAAAATATCAAGATGAACACATGAAGTTAACTATCAAAACCAAGCTATGATAAAATTAAAAATAAAAACCAAAAATAGATATATATGTTTTTTCCAAAGAGAAAGTTTTATAACAAAGGACAGCTTTAAACCAACACTCATTTTAATTTCTATACATTTTTAACATAAGAAGATAATATATATTTTATATATTACAACTAATAACAAAACATTACACCAATGTTTTTTTTAGGTGTTAGTGACCTATATATTTATACGGAAGTTAAATAGACTCTATACGATTCTTACAAAACGCACTAGTTCTAACTTGTAACTTGTAAGCATATTTTAACAGCAAAATAGATGATATATTTACCTCATTGTTATATATAATAATCTCCAAGCCAGTAGGTATAAATGATGCTTTGTCGAGGCTGTTGACCATCTTTAAATACAGAACAAAAACTATATTGCTGATAACTAAATGATGACAATGAAAGAAATGACAGAATATAGTATTCAAGTATTGAGAGGGATTGTTCAATGCAACTGTGTGCCGTAATTTGGTTGAGGGTGATTTAAATATATAGTCATTAGATATGAACACATTTATTATAATGGATACAACAAAAGATATAAAGTTCAGTGAATTTGTAATATCCCCTTAGAGTGTTTTAAATAAGTTACTATTTTTGTTCAAAAGGTTAAGGACTATAACTTAATGCGGTATTTGTGCTAAAAAGTTTAAGCTTTCCCTCGAAAACATATTGAATCATTTTGAATGTCATAGGTAATTATTGTTTTTTTTCCAACTCCGGCATTGGACTAATCCTGATTTAACACAAGTGACAACGATACTTTCTATTTTATGATATAGATTTCAATAGGTATTTTTGGATGAAAGTTGATATTTTGAAATAACTAAGATTATGTACACGTGTTGCGTGAGTCGTGACAGAAACACGACTAGGTTTTATATAGAAATCATGTTAAGTCGACTCGATTTGGAAAAACTAGCCGGACAACCCTAAAAGTGTGTCTCGATCATTATAAAGACACTCATTTGTAAATCAACATATGATTATACCATCATTATAAAATACACATATCGCATCTTGGTCGTACACTTCACACTCAATATCACAATACCAGTGTGTGTGACCTTTTATAGCATCATCATCATACTCATTATATCACAACATTAGCAAAACTATGGTAGGATATAAGGAAGGTACGTAAGATATAGGCAGCCTTACCTCTACCATGTAGAAATAAAGAGACTACTTCCAGTGAGTGTCACACCCCAACCGACGGCGGAATCGTCGGAGCGTGATACGATTGTTCATCACACGTGCTACTAAGTGTTACAA
>WOUH02000009.1:9833631-9848521 GCA_009936405.2 Stevia rebaudiana
TCAATGATTTGAGTATAATGACATATGTAACAGCCCGAAATCAAAAGTAAACGGGAAAAAGATAGAAAAACTCACAGTTTGCAAGTGATCCAAAGATTATAACAACTTTGCAAGTTGTGTAATTTCCAATCACAATCAACCTAGATTATTTGAATAATCACCAATAAGTATATTTCTACACTAATTCAAGTAGCACAATAAGCATGTTTAGATTCTTACGACAAAACTATATTTTATATGTTTTCGCGTTTTTATTTGAATATAACGTATTTGTTTTTATATAAATATTGTGATATTACTCCAATTAATAAAACAACATGTTATTTGTCTAGAGAATAGGTTTATATTTTCTGAATTTTTATTGGTATTCTTTAATACTTTATAAACTAAATTTTATAAACTATTAAATGATATATATATGTTTTGTTTTAATATATATGTAAACCATCTTTAAAATAATTTTTTTATAAAAACAGTAACAATTTCCAGATTATATTTTTATTAGATAGAGGATTGAAAATGATGAATTTTGATATAAAGTGGGTTAAAAATGGAGTTAGAATGAATAAGATATGATTATTTTAAGTTTTGAATCAAAATAAGATAATAATCATAAAATCAAGCCAAAAGTCGGCTGGGACCGGGGTCGAACCCGGGTCCTGTGTGTCGGTGTCGTGTGCTCTAACCAGTGGGCTATCGTGACTTATCTGAAATTATCTCGTGTTTTAATTTATTTCACCGATATATGCGTTTAATCCTAGATTTCCAAACAAGCCCTATCTTCAAATTCATCATCAGTTAACGAAATTCGTAATCAAATCATGAAGTTGATAAGGGGCTTTTGATTAGGTTCAGTATACGAATTAAATGGTGCGTTTACCTTGATCGGAGGTGAAGCAATGGTGGTTTAGGAGCTCCGGTAACAATGCCGACCGTGAGTTCGTCGGAGACGACGAGTAGGAGTAGAAATCGTGTTAAAAACTTGTATATTTTGTGTCTTGGTGTGCGAAAATGAGACCCCCGTCGAATGCTATAGAGTTTTACTCACCACGGTGCGTTAAAGCATGAGTTTAAGATCGTGGAGGTACGTTTCGTATCGAATTAAATGAGGAACGATTACGAATGATTAATGTAGTAATAGGTAACATTGATTGTACGAATGAATTCGTTGGATGAAACCGGTTGGAAACCCTTAATTGCAGATCGTGGGATGGCTTTTAATGTTCAGACCCGTTTGAGAAGGTTTTGGGTCGGAGTTGGGCGAAAGAGATGACCCAGGTGGGTATGGGTCACGCATATGGAGGATTTGACTGGTCAACCTGCTCTAAGCTTCCAACATTTGACACTTTGGACCCCTTATAGTTTCAGTTTTTAGAATTTGGACACCATGTCTAGATTTAATTGCTATTTAAGTTTGTTTCATTTCATTTTGGCCACAAAGTTTAAGATTGAGTTAGTTTAACTTCCATTTTATATAGAAGTTTATATATTTTTACAAACTTTATATAATATAAGTTTATAAATATTTATTTTGTATTATTCCTTGATTTAAATATAATTTTAAATCAATTGTTTATAAGTTTTTTTTTTATTAATACATAATATATATAAATGATTTAAAATGTAATGTAACAAGATAAATTCTACGTAATGTTTTATTTAATAATGATAATAATTGCATATCGGAAAATATAATCGAAAATTCCGAGATGTTACAGTGAGACCCCCCCGACTCATAATGTCTGATTAACCACCTATCGTAGGGACCAACCTAACGCTTTCAACGTTATTTTCACAAAAATAAGTAAATAACATTAACTTTAGTGCAGTTTTAGCTTTTTCCATCAAGGGCCCATAATACAAACATTATATCCCACACATGTATACATTTATAGCCCGAGTCACAGTTGAAAGTTATAGAGCGTCGACTCGCGCACTAACTTAGATACATTTAAGCATTAGCCTTAACTGAGGCAATAATTAAAGTTCTATCGTGGTATTTTAGTTTTGTTTAAAGAAACTAAATTTTATGAAGAGTAAGTTGTCAATTTCGTGCATGTGGTTTGAGCACAATTGTCATTTTCATCCAAAAAGAATTTTTTTATCATTTGGGTGACTGGGTCCCTGTCCTTTCTATTTCTTGCAACTTCAGTCATTTCCACTCACACCGTTATAAACCATCCGTTAACATTAGGGGCAATATTGTCGTTTCAATAAAAGTTTAACTTTGCCATTTTCATCCAAACTTTATTTTTACCCAATTTTATCTTGGATTGTTTTTTTTACCCGTTTACCACATTTTTTTTACCATTTACCCACTTTTTTAACTTTTTTACCCATTTCACTTTTACCTATTTTTTTTTCACTAGTTTAACCTTTTACCCTTTACTTTTACCCTTTCACCCCACCTCTTAAAACCCTATTTGTCCTTAAGATCATCAAATTTGGGGCGAATTTAATCAATTGATTCCCGTTGTCTTCTTCAGGATTATAAAATTGAAGATGGTTTTTTGCGCTTGTGGTTATCATACGGCAATTCATACAGCTAGGACATCCCACAACCCTGGTCGCCGATTTTATTGTTTCAATAGACCATGTAGAAGTTGTGGTTTCGTATGTTGGGCTCAACCACTATGTGACAGAGGAGAACAAGTCTTACCGGGTCTTGTTGCTCAGATTCAACATGAAAAAAGGAGCGGAGCCTTGTTGCTCAGATTCGAGCTCTAGAAGAACTTAAGAGCAGATTGGTTGGTCAGAACGGAAGACACAAGTTTTTTGTTTTGTTTTTTGACTTGGTTGTTTATCAGAATGTATTTCCTCTTTAGTTAGATGATAGAATTTTAAATTCCAGAATTTATGTAGTGGTTTAAACAGTTTTTGTTGTAATGTAACGCTCTATTAATCCAAATGCAAAGTTGATTCTAGAATTATGTTCTAAAAAAATTTGTTATGTAATTGACCAAAGAGGGCAGTAAAATGGACCAAAAAGTGCAGCCAAATCCCAAAACTGTTAAATGTAAATGATCAAACAAAATTGACCAATTCAATTACCAAAATACAATTGACCAAATTGTGCACTTAAATACCAAAACAGTTAAATATAAGGATTAATCACCAATATGACCAAGCCTATCACATATGAGCCAAATTGACCATTTGACTTTGAGCTAGGCTAAATTTTAGCCTAATGGTGCCTTAGAAGGCAATGACATAGCCGGGAGCCAAGTTTCAAGGTGGCAAAAAAATTGCCGGGTAGATTGAAGAGGGTAAGAATTTTACCTAGTGGTTATTTTGGCTTAAAATGGGTGAAATTTGGTCATTTTGGTGAATTTCCTTAAATATAATTGACCACACATAAACCATACATTTCATCCAAAAGTCAAAACATTCTACCATTGAAGCAAACCATACATAAAGTTACATTGTTCAAAAAAATAAAAACCATGCAAAAACCATAAATTGTTCAAAAACAACACTCTAACCAACGATTTACCATGTTTCCACTTGGGCATCCCCAAGCCGAGTTGCAGTTGTTTCCTCTCCATGATCTCCTCCAAGTAATTGATGCCTTGGAAGTTGTACTATTATGTCCTTTCCCCTTTCAACTACCACATGCATGTAACTGTAATACCTTTTTCTTGGCATTTTTCAATAGCTTGGTTTAATTCTTTCATTTTTCCACTACTTGTTAATCCAAATTCTAAATCTTCTCCTAGTATTTTAAAAAGGAATCTTAATGAATCTAATTCATCATCTTCATACCCAATACATGTCAGCATATCATAAACCATTCTCAAAGAAAATATGTTACTATTACCATGGTCTACATAACTAATGTTACCACTTCTAGGAATTTGGTGAGTTCACCCTGATGATGAAGCTCCAATGTAAACCCATCAGGGTTGTCGACTGAAATCAACAGAAAAAGACCATTAGCAAATCAACTACAATATGCACATTCGTCAAAATCAAAATTCAATAAACGACTTACCATATGCTACGTCAGGATCAAAAGAAGAATTTGGGGCTATAACAGTCCACATTCTTCTTGATTTAAGTTTGGATGAAGGAAGCAATCACGATCGTTTGAATTGGGGGATTAGGGCTTGTTCGTTCGTTTCGTGAATTGATTTTTGGATGAAAATGAGTGAAATGTTTTAAGATGTGGGGTGAAAGGTGAAAGGGTAACAGTAAAATGGTAAATGGCTAATTGGTTACACCAGTGAAAAAAAGGTAAAAGTAAAAAGGGTAAAAAAAAGTGGGGTATACGATAAAAAAAGTATAAAAAGTGTGGTAAGTGGGTAAAAAATAATTCAGTTTTTTTTATGCTTTTCCAATAAATCTTTATTTGACCAAATAATACTATATATTTAAAATTATTAGAATATTATATATATATATATATTCTAATTAAAAATGATCAAACCGAAAATGTTTTGAAAAAAGACTTTTGGTTAACTTAACAAGTTATTTTGTGAATAAAAAAGCAGTAACATGTTTAAAGACTTATGAAAAACAATTTAGATTCTATTCATTTAAGGGTTGTGATTTGTATGATGATGGTATTGTATCGAAACTCGAAAGATACTAAAACCGAAAACAAGTGAAACTATAAAGCGAATATCATATTGATATTATGAGGTTGATACCTGTATAATCCAAAATAATAATAAAAAGGTACTAAAACTGAAATCTTTAGTCGATATCAATACGATAGTATTAACAACGCGTCCGTTGCTTAAAGAAATTGTGTTGCCGTTAATCCATTTCCTCCGTCATCATCAACGGATTACAAAGTTTTTTACCAAGAATTGCCCAAAATAACCTCACCGACAGTGTTTTTACTTTTCAAAGTGAAATCATTCAACAATCGAGACTATTAAACTCAAGTCATATCCCATGGAATACCCAGGTCAATTAATGAATTCAATTTCTTTTTGTTATCCACATAATATCCACGTCAGACACGACACCCGGAAACCAAATGAGACCAACAACCGAAAGAGACACTCACAGAAACACGACATCTTCGAAAAGGAATCAAATCATCACAATAAACGTGTCTATATATACCCCCTCACCTCTCTTCAGCTTTCTCTCTTTCCGATATCTCGCCAATTTTCAACTTGGTACGCTATCCTCATTCTATTTAGCTTAATCTGGTTATTATTTAGGTTTTTCTACGACATAATTCACTTCTATTGTTTGTTTGCTACTAAAATTCGTTGTGGTTTTGGTGGGTTTAATCTTTGATTTGATATTTTAGGTGTCCTTGATGTTTGATTCTTGAGGTTATATTGAAAAACGCTAAGTAAAATCGTGTTATTGATGTGGGTTTTATCTTTGGTTTGATATTCCATGTGATTTGGTGGTTTGATGTTTGATCCTTGTGGTTTATTGAACAATGTGTGATATAATTGCGGTTTGTATTTTTGGTAGGCTTTATGACAGGCCCCGTTTGCGGAGCGCGCATATAATATATATATTTGTGGACCCTCGAGGGGCAAAAGTAAAATTAAACTAGTTTTAACGTTATTTTACTCATTTTTGTGAAAATAAAGTTAAAAGTGTTGGGTTGACGGTTAGTTAGGCATCATGAGTCGGGGAGCAGTCTCTCTATTCCTACGGGGTAGAGGTAAGGCTTTTGTCTTCATCTTACCCTCCTCAGACCCTACCTTTAGGTGTGATATACTGAGTACGATGATGATGATGATGATATCGTTGATTTGATATTATGTGGGTTCTTGTTTAAACGTTATGAGAATTTTTTTTGCCTTTTTGGAGTACTTGGTTCGTTTGATTAGCTAACATTAAAATCAAATTTCACGTTTTTATTTGGGCATATTTATGGGATTTTGGTGGGTTTTGGGTGTATGATTATTGATTAAGATGTAGTTGGTTGGTACCTGCAATCAAGATGGTGAGCATATATGATATGGATTTTATTATTATATTAGAATCCAAATCCATTGCCACTTTAGTTGTCATAAAAATTGGCATTTGATTGTTGTCACGTTACCAGTTTGTGTTTACAATTGTTTTTTGAGTTTGTTTAATTTTATAAAAAATCAAGTCAAACAAATACAGAGTGATGTTGGTGTTAGAGTTTGGATTTGTTTCTAACAAAGATCATAGTTAGCAAACTACCAAATTATTAATTATTGTATGAATGTCAGGATATACTGAGCTACAAACATATTATTAATATTAGATGATAACTGAATGTCACAGTGAAAATGATGGAAGTCGACGCAAGTTCACAATCAAACAATATCATCACCATGGAAGTCAATAACATAATTACAAGATCTATTGAGAAGCAACCATTAGCGGTCCCGACACCTATAAAACCTCTAAATGATGATGAAAGTAGCACCCCTATGTTTATTAATCATGGTAAATCTGTATTTCATCAAGATGTAGATACCTTTTTGTAGTCAAACAGTTTCATTAAAGTATAATATTAATAAATAAATAGGCACAATTGCTTGGAATGAAGGTAGAAGACAATGGGTTGGAGATCAATCCAAAAAATCACCACGACGAATGCCAAAAGATCCTGTTATAAGGTGACTACTTTACTAGCAACTAATCTGATGTTACATATGTAGTTTGACTCTAAAAGTCAAACTTTACATTGGTTCATTACCGAACAACTGAAATCGACTTTTGGATCATGTATGCAGCTGGTCAGCAACTTATGAAGACCTGCTATCAACAAGCAACACTTTCTCCGAACCGATTCCTTTGTCAGTAAGAATCTTTTTTAAATCAAATTAATCCAGGAATCAAGTGTTTTTTTGTGTTGTGGTTATTTTTCAACAATTGTGATCTGGAATTCTTTTTGTCATAAACTTGCAGGAGATGGTAGATTTTCTAGTTGATATCTGGCATGTTGAAGGTTTGTTCGATTAGAATTCGATTAGAATTCCATCATTAGCGGATTTAGGTGTTTCTTGATGTTAAAATGAAATAGAGATGTTATAATAGGAGTAGATTAAGAGTTATTTAAAAAAAAAAAAAGTTAACCACTAACCGTTGGTTATTAGTTAAAGTTGGTTAAAGTATTTGTGAATTTAATTGTAAGGATGCGTTTTAAACTCTTCTCCTGATTGTGGGCATGGAATGAGTGTTCAAAATTTAAAATGGAGTGTACGCAAAGATTATTGCAAATTGGGCCAATCCCCAAAATGCCAATTTTTTAGTTAACAACGAGTTCTTATATAAATATTAAAATTTGATATTTTTTAAAAAGATAAGGGTATTTTAGTAAATCTAAATATTCAATGGAAAAATTAACTGACATCCACTCTAGGGACCAAACTTGTTATGTTTGTGCAAACTATTGGACCAAACCCGTAATTTCTCAATTTTAGAGACCAAAATTGAAACCTAAGCAAACCATAGGGACCATTTGTGTAATTAATTTTAAGGAAAAAAATGAGGGATGCATATGAAACTAAAGAAGGTAGAAAGTATGAATTTGTTTTTAGTTTCACGCAACTTATATACTTTTTGCAGTATACATATTATTCACACAGATGGTATGCTAAGAATTTTAATTTGAGTTTTTAGAAACTTTTATCTTTTTAGTTTTAGGGCTTGAGAGTTTATAATGGTTATCCTTTGTAATGGTGTTGTTTCTTTACGTGTATTAAATTTTTAAAAGATAGCGAAAATAGCAAATATGAATCACTTGAGACGTATACATCCTAAATTAATAAGTCTAATAGTCACTATGTGAAAATAACATACACTAGTACATTGAGGTGGATAGTTTAAATCTTGCCAATGGCATGTGTGAAATAAATATAAGAGTATCTTAGATAAATGTGTTTTTGTCGTTCTGAAAAAAGAATTTAAAAAATAAACTAAACATTCTAAGAGCATTCACATTAGAGTCTCTAAAAGTTATGTGAGTGAGTTCTTTATGTTATAAAGATTGGTTGAAAGTAGTTGTGAGTAGAGAGATATAGAGAAACTGATGAAACTAGTAAATATAGAGAAACACTGTTCATTAAAGTAAATTGGAGAGAAAAAAAGTAGTGAAAAAGGTAAAAAATATTATTATTTAATTGAATAGGAGAGAGAAAAAGTAGTGAAAAAGGTAAAAAGTATTATTATTTAATTGAATAAAAGAGATAAAAGTAGCGATTTTTTATGAATTATAAAGAAAAATATGGAGATGCTAATGTAAGTGCTCTAAGGTATGATTCAAAGGGATACAACATGAACAACACTCACATACTGTTAAAAGAGTTTAAAAAAAATCCTACCATGAAATGACAAAAATTTAACCATTCCAACGATCATGGAATAGTCAGTCATCATGACCTTTCCCATGACCCTTACAAGGTATGCTCCATTTGGTCCATTTCAAATCTCATCGATTACATGCACGAGTTTGAATATTCACAATAGTCATTAGTATTGGACAATAAATGAAATTTAGGGTTTTACAAATTCATGTCTAATATCATAGCAACTTATAAATGACTCATAGATTTACTGATTAAGTAGTCATTAGTCAAGAATTGAAAAGTGAAAAAAACCATAACTAGTATTAGTTTAATAGCACGTAGGCACCAAGAACCAGTAAGTTGTATGGGGTTAAAAATCATACTCCTCAAGGTTGATTTCGAGATATCTTCGGAATATGGCTGCTTCCTATTCCTAAACAAGGTAAGGTTTTAATAAATTACATGACTGAGTAAAGTAACTTAGATTTCTATTTATAAATTGTATTATATGTAATTGTAAGGTGACCGTAATCCAGAATCCTTCAATTGTGATATTGACTATAAATTCAATGGATTTAACATTTGGGCTTATACAGATTTGGGCTTCTCTGGCTTCACCTTTGGGCCTCTCCATCTTGGGTTAAAAAGAAGATTTTGATGCCATTCATTTTTTTTTTCCAAAGATCAATGCTTGTTTTTTTTTTTTTTCCTTGGTTGCCCTTCATCTTATTTTGTTTTGTTTTGTTTTTTTTTATATTCAAGATTTCTTTCATTGTTGAGAAATAGCCGTTGGAGTTTGGAATATATATTAGATTCTTGTGCTTTATTCTAAAAAAGTGACATCAACAAAAAAGCAACCAAACTTTTGATTCATTTTCTTCTTAATCAAGTTCTTGGCCATGTCTAAAGCCAACTTTCTTTTAGGTTTGAATCTTTTAATTGTAACCTTTTATATTAGTGTTTCTTATTGTTCAAATAAACATATCATACCATTCTGATAATAAGTTTGATATAGTTGTAGTTATTTAATGATCGTATGAATGGGTGTAATGCTTAAAATGGTGTTGCGTCATCCACCATTAGTAAGATAGTGTCAGGTTGTCACTTGATGGTATAGGCTATAGGTGATAAATATCTTGATGGGTCATATGCAATCTTAATAGACATGACTCTTCATTAGAATTTTACGTTTTAATATGTTATATTGGGTCCTAAGAGGTGGTTTCAATTTAGTAGCAGAGCTTGAAAAACACACACATAGGGAGCCGAATATCACCGAACACATGACTTTTTTCTTTCACTATATATCGGTTTATATGTTTGGGTCGACGTTTGGGTAGGTGATTCGATTCGTGTCGGTCAAACGATAAAAAAAACAATACATGTTTTTCTATTCATTCAAATAACCAATCTTACGCATAAAAAACAATACATGTTTTTATCAAACAAAGACAAAAAAAAACTTCAAATGTGAGTAGCTGGAATTATAGTTACATCTTTGCTCCGATGACCATTTAGTTCTTTGAATTCATCAATTATGCGTTCTGAATCAAACTTTTCAACATTTTTTTCTGTGTAAAACAGCAACGAATTTGGCAGAACCTCATTTGACATCTTATTGCGAAGGCGGTTCTTGAATATTTTCATTGTTGAAACCCCCTCTCTATTGTTGCAGTGGAACTGGAAGTGTCAAGATTAACCGAACCAGTCTATCAACCAAATAATATGTCTCACGATTCTGTGTTTCCACAAGACTTTAGCATAGATCGGAAAAAGTTGATACACCACTTAGATTGGTATTCACTTTCATTATACTCTGTAAGATCGTCAGAATAATAATTCTCAATAAGAACACAAATTTGATCAACATTAATGTGTTTTGAATCTAAATTAGAACTAAGAGATAACAACTTCATCGTGTGCTCATTGAATTGCCTATTTAACTCATGTAACTGTTTGTCCAATGTGGATTTAAATAGATCTACTCGATAATAATGTCAAATATAACATCAATATTTTTTTTTCACGAGGCCGATACCAAGTAGAAATACATGGTGGGGTGGTCTAAAGTCTTGTGAAGCGGGTATGAAAACCGCGTTAAAATACCTTATGACGCGGGCATGGAAAGTTGGAAACCGCGTAAAAGAACTTAAATTTATGAGGAACTGTTTGTTGAACTGGTGTGTAATCCTCGTCAAAAACTCCGAATAACTGCTCAACAAAGTAGACATGCACTAGATAGTGATGGCAGATGTAAGCACAAATGTTGTCACAACCATATAACGGTTAATATGGATAGTCCGTCAACAGTTATAACCAAAATACCCATCAACAATAACTAAAATACAAAAGTTTTAGATAAAAAAAAAAAGTAAAATAAAGAGCAATGACAAGAATAATAAAATAATCTTTAGGTTTAAAACATTATACACATTTACACACACTTCTTGTAATTTTGTCTACCGTTATTTATATGTTGCTTTGATCTAATTACTTCACATTTGATTTTCAAATGTTCGAATCAAAAGTTCCTACTTACTAGCTGGTATGTTAACAATGGAATTAAAGAATTCTGTTGCTACATTTGTAGTCTCATACAGTCATACGCAATTGCAACACACTTATATATAGCAAAAGCTTGTTACCAACATCTAACATGTTTAGAGCAATACATTTCTGCTAGTGACCATGTTCATTCTATGGCTAAAAATATATAACACCACATTAAAGTTTATTTCAGTATTTATTGAACATTTAATTTCTTATTAAAGAGTACGATTTGACACCAAATGGAGAAAAACAATTAATTAATAAAAACTCTATTCAATCGTAACCTTACGTAGATATTATGGACGTGATTCATATATCACCGTCAAGATTGTCGTTGAAAAATGAGACTATGATTCGATTGTTACGTTTACCATATAAATATTCTAATAATTATAGTCCACACCTTGTCCCTTATGAAGCTCACACCGACACCTTCCAAATCAAGCAAAACTTATCCCTATCAATTTTCACCACCACCACCACCTGATTATTTCCTGTGACCTTCCTCAAACTAGTTTTTTATAATAATCTCGTAAACAATAATTAATAAGATCATAAATAAATTCAACAATGGCACATTGACAGTTTATTATTTTTATTTATTTATTTATTTATTATGTTTTCTTTTTTTGAATCACTTGATTATTCCCCGTTAATTAGCTTCTTCCAATTAGTTGGTTTTTTTTTTTCTTCAAATTGAATGAATGTGGAATAACAATATAATGAGAGAGTACTTTTGGAGCATGCCACAACCCGTGAAACATAGTCCCACCAGGCACCATCTATCACATACTCAGATTAATTACTGGACTCCACGTCTACAAATAAATGGTTTAATCACCTATTTTTATTTTTAATTAAAAATGCTCCCTACTCTAAATTTGGGAAAATTACTAACATTGACAAGTTTGACCAAAGTTTATTTAAAATGAACATCCTTTTACAACTTTTAAGTCTCATTGACGTTTAACAATCGAACCATGAAAGTATCGAATCCATAGAATCTATTCTGTCTTTAACGTTAAGTGATCACATTTTTTATGATGTGAAATTGGAGAGAAGATAGAGGAGGAAAAACAAGAATAAACGAAGGCTTTGCTATTAGAATACCTTTTAAAAAGAGTAAAATGTAGCTTTTGTCCTTGTGGTTTGAAAGGATTAACAGTTTTGTCCTTAACGTTTCATCTCTTAACAGTTTTTGTCCCTAACATTTTAAATCTTAACAGTTTCTATCTAACATTTCAAGTTTTAACACATCTTTGTAAAGGGTTTAGGGACGAAAACTGTTAAGACTTGAAACCTTAAAGACGGAAATTGTTAAGATTTTAAACCTTAAGGACAAAAACTGTTAAATCTTACAAAGCTCAAAGATCAAAAGTGTAGTTTACTATTTTAAAAATGAATTTGTAGTATTGGAGAGGTAAACAAAATTAAGTTAGGCGTGAGTGTGTTTAAGTCAACTCAAATTATCCACCGGTCGATTTGGGTCCATGCAAATTATGCATCTGGTCAACATCGAATCTTCTATCTAATGTAATTTATACAACTAGTCAATTTGGGAATACTTATATTACACAGCCTATCAAAATTCAAAACTGATATATGTTATAAAACTTGCTAACTTGAACCGGGTTCGGATGGATCCACCCCACTTACATTTGTAGCCACCACCAACTACCACTAGCACCACCACCTGACACCACCTCATCGTTGTCGTCTCTACCATCCTCAATTCCGCCATTGTCGCCGCCACCGCTAGCTACTGCTGGATACCACTACCGCGGACACCTGTCTCTACCGTTTTTAAAGAGGTTCATTTTGACCCGAACCCATTTTGGCAAGAAACCCGGCCAATCACCAGGCTTTGCAATGTACAACCTAAAGATGCATCATTCATGGATCTCTATGATCTTGACAACTTTGTCAGTGGTCCGGACGTTAAACCACTTGAATGTTTAAATGAATTACTCACGGGTTATATCCGAGAAATGTTAAATAACATCCAAATATGCAAACAAAAAAGTGGTCTTCTATCCCGATTATCCAATTTGTTTCACAAGCCATGCACACTTTGGAGTTTTGACTTATTATGTGTATTTTTTTGCTTGTTTTTAATTTGTTAGAACCTTTTCTTTGTTACTTGCATAACTTTTTGAAAAAAATTAAAACATGTGTCATATTTTTCTTTACCAACTGCATTAAATACCATATTAAATATTAGTTGGTTCCGATATAACTTCCAGATATTATTGGTATTTCGGTATTTCTTAATGGTTGATGTAACTTGTCTATCAAAATTTTATTTATATAGATTTTTGAGAATAGTAGAGCACTATACGAGACCAAAAGGATAGTAGTTAACCAACTTCCACCCCACTAAAGACAAATACAATATCACACCAAAATTTAAAGACAAACACAATATCACACCAAAATTTACTCTTTTTGAAAACACTATCAAAAAACTATTCATGATATAACATATTGGCTCGTTCTAAAACTATCATTGTTTTTGGAAAAATACTGATACGACAATTTGACGCTCCTTAATCAAAAAAATGACCATTTAACTCTACAAATTTTCGAAAAGTCCATTTCTATACAGGCGTCGACGTCTGTATATTTGCAGGTGGCGTCCGACCACGTGTAAATTTGCAGGCAATGTCGAATATATACAAGCGGGTGCCCGTTATATATAGAAAAGTCAACGCATGTATATTTACGAGCGTCCGCCTATATATATACGGGCGTCACCTGTAATACAGGCCTTGAGTGTCTTTTTACATGCATTGACTTTTCTATATATATATGGCGTCCGCCTGTATATATGCGGGCGCCACCTTTATATACGAGCGTTGCCTGCAAAATTTAAGGACGCCGTCTGTAATTTACAGGTTTCACCTATAAATTTACAGGTACCGCTAGTAAATATACAGGTGTTGACGACTATATAGAAATTAACATTTTAAGAATAGGTAAGACCATAAGTCCAAATGATATTTTGAATATTTTCCCTTAGTTTTTTTCTCTTTATTTAAATTGTAAGTTTATCTTGCGTGCAGAGAAGTAAGGTCTAAAAGGTTTTAAAATTCTAGAGAAAATTTCATTAGAATATATGTATTTTTTTTCTCTTTAATTTAATTGTTACGTCTATCTTCTTGCGTGCACGGTGCACTTTTAGAATTTATGTATTACAAACATTTGTGAGAATAATAAATTTAGGGATGGTTAACGTACAAGAGAAAAAAAAATCGTGTGAAGCGTAAAGTCATCAGAATTTGACACGTGTCATCTAGGTGGAGGTATGAAGGTTCATAAATAAAAAACACATATGTTCAAAGACCAAACTGAGTAAAAGGACGGAGCGTCATAATAAAATTAAGGACTATAGTTTTAAATTACGGATTATAGTTATAGAAATACAGACTGACATTCACAACGCATATATTCACAGACCAAAATGTGGATAAAAAAAGACGATCTGGCATTAAAAAATACGGATCGTGATTTAACTTTATGATATGGACTGATATTTCAGATGAGTAAATCACGGAAAAAGTCCAAAAATTACAGAACACGTAAAAAAATATGAAAAACCATGTCAATACTAGGGTTTGGTTCAACTAAATAGAGTCATTAATCTAGGAAAGGTAAGAAAGATTTATGACCGTTATTCTATACTTGATGACTGAGATCAAATTGTAAGGCTATCCGGTATGCGTGGCTGTATGGGGGGCTGTATTGACTGCCACACAGGAGAGAGAAAGAATAAAGTGGGTGAGTAAAATGGTGGAAATGCATGAGCTGTATGAAAGGCTGGATGAGGGGCTGTATTGATTATTGATTAATCATTTCATTTTATAAAAAAAGTCACATTATTTAAAATAAATAATATTATTTAAAAAAAAACTAACTAAAAAAATGTTAAAATTAAATAAAAAAAGTTACATTAATTAAAAAAAACATTACATTAAAGAAAAATAAAAAACATTACATTAATTAAAAAAAAACAACCAATTCTAAAAAAAAAAAAGTCTTAAAATTTAATCGTTTTTAGGGAAATACTTGTCCCTAATACGTTGTTTTTCGAGATCGGATAT
>WOUH02000009.1:9855239-9866200 GCA_009936405.2 Stevia rebaudiana
CAGATCTGTACGTGACGTATAGGATGTCAAAATATGGTTTTTGGGTGTGCAGTTAACAACACCCTTTTAAAATAAGACCAGACACTAAACCGAAGTTTCTACCGATCGTCCAACCAAAGAACCAGACCATTTAATAAACAAAAAATGTCAGACCACCGGTTCAACCACCTAGCATTTGGTTCAACCAGACCACAGTTTAACCGGGCCGTTTTAGGGTTCAACCGGTCCAACCGTTGGTCCGGTCCAAATACACTTTTAGCATAAATTGAACCAGTCTAACCACCGGTTCCGATTCGACCGGTCCAGTCAACAACTTAAGTGATGACTTTGTGACTCAATGTATTCGGTGTTTAACTCAAGTTTGTTGGCATTGTAGTATCACAATTAACAACTCATTTAGTGTCTATTTGTCCTGAAAACTTAGCCCAATGGTTTAGGCTTCTACCTTCCAATGTGGAGGTCAGGCGTTGGAATCCATCTGAGACAGTTTGAAGGACATCAGGTGATGGATGGAATCCGGATTTAACTCGAGTTCGATTCTGATGGGGTGAAGATTTACCCATTCCACGGGGTTCCTGCGCATCTGGTGTGGTCGAGGATTCTCACGAAGGTCGAGTAGTCAACCATGTTTACAGGCCGCGAAAGTGAGGGATAAACGTGAGAAAAACGTCGTTCAAAAAAGAAGTTAGTGTCTATTTACTAACTCAATTTTTAATTTAACCCGACCCAAATCTACCGGAAAACTGAAACTCAACTATAAATTAACCCAATTGTTATTAGGTTCTGTGTATGGATGCAATTCTTATACCAAAAAAATCAAAGAACTCGACCCAAAGAACCCGAATCTCAAATATTCAATCGAAATAACACTACTAATTAAACTACAACTAGGTTACTTGTCCATGACTTGAAATATAGGGACTTAACTTGCAAATATTAAAAGTAGTCACGTTTTCATTCTCCTTATAGTCCACTGCGTCTGCGTGCCATTCTGAATTTCATCATTTCAAGTTCGTTCCTGTGTGATTTTGTGTGTTTAGAGAGAGATGACGATCGGAATAATGGAGGTGAATCTGGTGGATGCTCATGGTCTCAGCAAATCTGATTTCTTCAGTACGTATTTTACATCATTCCAAATTTCCAATTCATCTTATGCTTGATGTGCTCACTTGTTTCCAAATTTTCATTCCAATTCGTCTGTTCTTGCAGTTCTACTGAATAATCTGTGATTATTGCTCAATTTTACGCGTATCAAATCTTTTCTAATAAAATTTGCTTGATATATGAAATGATCAGCTTATGAGGGCTTGTTCCTTTGTTACGTTCATGTTTACCGTCAATCGTGCAGTGTTGGCTAAAATTGCGAGTTGTTTATCATCGATCGGTTGATACGTTGGTAGCAATATTCTTCAATTTATGCGTATCACATCTGTTTCTAATTATAAAAATTGTTTAATACTATAATTGATCAGCTGGTGAAGGTTTGTTCCTTTGTTCCGTTCATGTTGACCGTCAATACCGGTGGTTGACGTCCGGTGTTAACTAGAACTGCGATCTCGTTATCATCGATTCATACTTTTGTAGCATTATGTCAATTGGTTGACCTACACTCTAGCGGTCCAGCCTGGTTATTTCCCTTTCGTTAGTCTCAAACTACGTCGTTTCATATTAAAAGAAGTTTAATTTTGGTGTTATCTAACCATTGAATCAATTTGAATGTTCAATACTTTACTCACCTTCTGTTTCTCATTTCTCACCTAACTAAAGCACATAATTAAATAAGTATTATATTTCTAAATTTGACAGTTGATGTGGTTTTAAAAGGTGCAAGACTCTGCGATGCATTTTGATCACCAAAACCAGACTAATTAGTGGAACTATTATTAATTAGAAGTATAATTCTTGTGTGAGAGTATGGGTAAAATTAATAAATTTGTATATTTATTAAATAATTACCATCAGCAAATAATCTTATTCTTTTTTATTTCTTTTGATGTAGATAAGATTGACCCATACGTGTTGATCCAATACAGGAGTCAAGAGCACAAAAGCAGCATTGCCAAAGGTAAGATCCTTACCTTACTTGATTGAAATAAAAGTTTACCATCTAAAAAAAATCTGTTGACATTAAATTTGTTTATTCATTCATAATATATTCATCCTCTTGATGAAAGTAAAGAATTAAACATTAAAGTGATCTATCAAAGCTTGGTTTCTATGGCTTTAATCTTGTTAAATTGCATTGTAAACAGCCCAACATACATTATGCCATTTATACTTTGATTAAGTCTTGAAATTTTTTAACTTTTACAACAAAATATGCAAAAATTTTAAAAAATGTCAAATTGGATTTTAATAATCCAAATTATGACATATTGGCCAATAATAATCTGAAATATTACTCTGGCCAAGAATAATTTCAAGTATCACTCTGGTTGTCAATAGCAACCCCAGAAGCAAAATATCAAATCCTACCACTTGTTTCCTCTCAGATTCTGCCAAAATGATAATGACAAATGAAATACAAAAACGTATAACCAAAATCGAGTGAAAATCATTGTTTAAATCAACTTGAAATCTTTGATTATTTTGCTTCAGGGATTATTGTTGACAACCAAAATGATAGTTGCGATTATTTTTTGCCAAAGTGATATTTCGTATTATATTGGCCAATATGTCATAGTTTGGATTATTAAAATCCAATTTTCCTTAAAAAATTTATACAAATAGATTTAAATGATGTAGGGCAAGGCAACAACCCAAATTGGAACGAAAAATTCTCATTTAGGGTTGAATATCCAGGAGCCGATGACCAACCAACACTCGTTCTCAAGATTATGGACCATGACACCTTTTCTTCTGATGACTACCTTGGTCAAACAACGTAAGAATACGCGATCGTTATTATTATTTTACAAAAAGAACCGTTGGTTAGCGCGCTTTTTGATCATGCATACAGGATATACTTGAAAGAGTTACTAGAGCTAGGAGTGGAGAACGGTACCTCAGAATCGCGTGCTCAAAAGTATAGTGTTGTTGATAGTAACCAACGTTACTCTGGAGATATTCGAGTGGGTATCACTTTCACCCCAAGGGTACAATATCTACCTCATACCCTTTAGAAAAGAGTTAATTACACAAATGGTCTTTTTAATTTGTGCAAGTTAACATGTATGGTTACCAAGGTTTAAGTGACATGTTTTGGGCTTCAGGTTTCAGATGTGTAACGAGTTTAGGTATTAAGACTAATTTCTGTTAACTTTTCCATTAAATGAAAAGACTAAAACACCCTTTGACTTTGATTATTTAAATAATGAAAGGATATTTTTGTCCATTTCACCTTAATTTAACGGAAAAGTTGATGGACGTTAGTCAAACCACAGGGACTGTCTTTGTAATTAACTCTTAAGAAAATTGATACATAAAAGAGTAGAAATATGATGAAAATCATTTAGTTTCGCTTACAAATTTTTTTTTTTCTTTTCATTTGGATTTTGATGGATATAGGTGGAAAATGAAACTTATGAACAGGAAATTGGAGGATGGAAAGAGACCGAATGGTAATTTATGTGTAATGCCTTGATTTTGTTTATCGAAATCGTGGAGGTTCGTTATCTTAATTTTAGAGGTTTGAAATGTAAGTTGTATTTTGGATGGTTTTAGTTGTGGAAAAATCCATAAACCTGTTAAAGAGTCTATTTCTATTAGCAGTTACAATTAGTTATATATTAGTTGGTGACGGTTAGTTATGTTTACATGTCTTATGTGTTTTGTGGTATCAGAATCCATGGTTCAATAAATAATAAAGAGGTGGTCAATTACTAGTAATCTAAGAATTGTAACAAAATTCCAATTTCTTCAATCAACAAATGGTAACTGTTTTTGTCAAATATACGAAAAAAAAATAGCATTAGGATGTATTTAATGAAATGATTTGTGGAAGAAAATGTAGGATCTTAATTTATTTAGAAGTGGGTCAATATGAATTTGATGATAGAGTGATTGTGTAAGTAACCAAATTGATCAAATTCTAGAAAGATTGAAAGCAACTTAAAAGGAGCTCATAGTCAAGAAGAGAAAACCTACACAATTTTTCTTTCTTAATAATTACAAACCAAAAATCTAGTTTCATAGTCGCGCTTCTTGTTTAGATGGTGTTGGTTGGATCAAATTCATGTGTAACTTCTTATCAAGGAAAATATCAAAATAGTGCTTGTGACGATCGATAAATTGAGTTAATTGTGACAATACTTAATATCGGATATGAATGCTTTATTACGATAGATGACAGAAGCCGTTCTAGCTCAGTTGGTAGAGCGCGTGGCTTTTAACCACGTGGTCGTGGGTTCGAGTCCCACGGATGGCGTTTTATTAAATTTTTTATTTTTTATTTTTTATTTTTAAATCCACTGTTGTTGAAAATTCTTTCTAAAATCCACTGTTGTTGAAAATTCTTTCTAAAATCTACTTGTAGTTTAAACCTTTTTTATTATAAAATCCAACTTGTTTGTACCTAATTTCTCAAATCCAACCTGTTTGAATTTTCTTTTTTCAAATCCACCTTGTTCGATTACTTAATTAAAATAGTTTCGTTGCATGTAAAAGAACTTTCTATTAGCTTCAATAACAAAAAAACTAATTCTTTCAATATAATACAAGTTCAGCATATAATACAAATACATAACTGTAACGTATTATCATCACCAAAGTCAAAATCCTTTACGAATCATAAATTATTTATACTTTTCAGTTTTTATAAATTAAAAGAAATCACCATTCTATCAATATAATATATAATTATATAAACTTAATAACTAACATCAAGAACCAGCAACTGTTTCAACAGATTCAATTCTTTGAAGAAGTTCCAACACACTTCCAGCTTTTCTCTTTGCTCTTTCAGTCCCATTTTCACACAATTCCTTCAAAACTTCTTCACCTCCAAGTTCTTTCACAATCTTTAACAACCGAACATCACCCGCACACAACGACCACAAAACCGCCGACCCGTTTTCCCGGTTACGGGCCGACCCGGACCGTATCACCTCAACCAAAACCTCCATCGGCTCAGCTTCAGCTATAGCCATTTTCCCCTCATGGTGGCTCGCCAATATTGCCAAAATCGCCAACGATTCATCCATCATCCCGCCACTCGCATCTTTCAACAACCACATCAACGGCGTCACGATCCCTGCCCGAACTGCCCGAACTTTGTTTCCTTGGTAAATACATAAATTAAAAATGGCGGTTGCCGCGTCTTTTTTCCCACGTGGTGTCCCGTTTTGGAGCAAATCAATTAGCGGCGGGATTGCACCGGCTGCACCGATGGCGACTTTGTTCTCGTCCACCACCGATAAGCTAAAGAGAGTGGCGGCAGCATTTTCCCGAGCCTCCGTACTCCCGTTTTTTAAAACGTCGACGATTTCGGGTATCGCGCCGACACTCACGATGATCCCTTTGTTAGCTTCGTTTATTGATAAGTTCAAAAGCGCGGTGACCGCGTGTTCTTGAGTTCTACTGTCTCGGGACGATAATAATTCTACCAAAAGTGGAATCGCGCCGGCCTCGGCTATGCACACGCGGTTATCCGCGTTTCTTTTGGCTAATAACCGGAGTTCACCAGCGGCGGATCTTTGTTCGTCTGAGTCCCCGATCACGAGCTTTTGGAGTAATGAACCGATCACAGTTCGATCACATTCTGAACCGCTTCGTCCTGGTTTGTTGTTGGAATTAGGCAACTCGACACCGTTGCTGTCACACCATAAAGCAATTAGGCTTTTTAAAACATAGTTTGGAGTTAACGCGGTGTGTAGTAACGTTTGTTGAGTTTTTGGACATGTTTTGTGTCCCGCATCGAGCCATTTTTGTATAGATTGTCTCTCATACGTCTGTAAAATAGCAAGAAAACGCGTTAAAATGGACTTAGATAACGAATATATACACAAAAATTATGTTCTAGAACAAGATAACCTGTTTTGATCAGGAATGTTGGTGATAGAAAAGGTCAAATTTAGGTAAAAGAAAGTTATTTTATAGTTTATATAGGCTAACCACATAAATATATAATTGATTATTAATATAACCTAACAATATGGAAATCTTCTACAGATCCAGAAAACTACACTTTCATATTAACAACAAACTGAACATGAAAAAGTCTTTTAAATAGATTATATTAACTAGAAAGAGTCAACCACAAATAAAGATTATATAAAAAATTAAGTATAAAAAACATGTATTCAGTTTTGAGTACTGGGTTAATAGGTGATCATAGTTTGCCCCTAGATAATTAGTTTCGTTATAGCTTAATATGAAATTGATCATTTGATCTCTTAATAATCAGAATATCAAAAACACAATTTATACATCCAAACATTAAGAAACTAATTAAAACATTCTCAAAATTATAACACAGATCAAACAAGCCCCACACCAGAGATAGAATACCAATTTCCTTTACTGATTTTTAAATAAAGAAAGAATGCCAAATAATCAAGAAAATGACACATCACCATGCCAACTCAGCATTATGACACGCTTACCTGGTTTACAGATTACTAAATGACCCAAAGAAGATTAAAAAAAAACTATCTTTTTATAATCATGAGGAAGGAAAACAGTAAATTTTATGAAAAAAAAAAAAAACAAATCATACCTGTCCTGTTGACACAATCACAGGATCTTTCATCAATTCAAGAGAAATCGGGCACCTAAAATCATCTGGAATCACAGGCGATCGATGCCTCATAACACTCTTTTCACTCTCCCCAATATCACCTTCTGGATTTCCCATCATCACACAATCTTTGATTTGTTTCAGAAGAAACGACATCGTTTCAATGGAATCTTCTGGATATTCGACACCCGATATCACCATATCATGAATTGCAATTGATTCTCTCTTAAGATCATTAACCGTTGTCAGACACAACTTTTCAGATAATCTTTTGACGGTTGCAAAATCAGGATCATTTCCCTTTTTCACCAAAGTTAAATCTTTTTGAAGCTGCAAATCAGGAGAATCCATTCTCCGTTTTGCTCTTTTAAATTGTAAATGCACAAGTTCAATCTGAAGAAACAAAAAAAGGAATTTTTGTTAGAGTTTGGAAAAATATCAAAATCATAACCGGTTATTTGTTAAAGAAAGAGACCTGTTCATAAACTTCCTCAGATAAATTGAGTCTCTCATAATGAATTTCGCTCAATGCGTCTTCAATTTGTGTTGTTACTGCATGAAACTCGCCTGCGGTTTTCTCAATTTGAAGTGCCTGTGATACAGAGTAAAATACTAGTTTAAAATCATTTAAATATGAAAATAATAATAGCATTCAAATGCATTAAGTTAGTCCAATGGTGAACCAAATTAAGAATGTCTCTTCTTGATTTTTTTTATTCTTAATAAGAGTTTATAAATCATGGTACATGAATTAAAACGCAATGATAGGAATGTGCTTCGATTAGAGTTTTGTTAAAAGTTTAAAACAACTAATGCAACACTAAAGATCAAAAACCACATAAATCATTATGATGAAGCATAAAAAACACATTTTTATGGAAATTTTCCTCAAGTCATTCATTGAGAATTCACCAAAACCAGCAGGAACTCACAAAGCTACAAATGAGTTTTAAATCAATCCAATTCACACAGGAAAACAGCATAAAACAGGTAAAATCGAGGAAAAATTACATTTTGGAAGACACCCAACAATTCGATCATGATCAATTACAAAACCCTCTTACAGAATTCACTTGCAACATAAATTGAACAACTAATCAATAATTTTACCTGAAAAATCTTGCTGCCATCATTGACTGATTTGAGGAGTTCGAAAGCTAAATTTAGAGCAATTCTCAAAGCCTGTAGCCCTTTAAGATCACCATCATCAAGTTTTTGATCACTATCTTTGAGTTCATCAAACAAAGGACCCAAAAGCTTTACTCTCCTCATCAAATTACCATACATCTTCCTTAGAACGTTTCTGCACTCAGGTAACCCTGAAATTTCTCTGACCGAGTCAACGAGTTGACTCGCCAAATCTCCGCCTTCTTGATCGGCCATTATTGGGCTACCAATGAAGATTGCAGAGTTTCAGAGAATTGAAGATCACGAGGTGGGTATTCTTTAAAAGAGTCGTTGAAGTCGAGAAGATTTCTGGGTTTATATGAGCACAATCTTGGTGAAACCCCTAAAAGGGTGTTGCCAAACGCTATATATTGGGTGATCGGAGGTGGGTTGATAAATAAGATTGAGAAAGTCAAACTATTTTGTGGGAAATCATCAATAACGAGTTATACAGTTAAAAATAGATTTTCTTAACAGCAACGATTAATTAAATATTTTATTTTTCAATTTTGAAGCTACACCAATCTTACGAAACACCTGACACTCGGGACCAATCGCTGAAATGTGGCAACTTATACTCATCCCACTCTAGATGATCAATCTTTTCGTTTCAGCCTTTTTTTTTAAGGACGAAATACCTGACACTCGGCATCACTATGGCGAATCGCTAGAAATGTGGCAACTTGGTACTCATCCCACTTTATATGAGAAGAAATCTGATGGATTCAGTAAAACCCCTCCGTCTGTCAGGTTCCAACCCGGGACCTATCCGATCTCTGTCTCTCTGAGCTCTAACCCTCACCCAGATTCCGTTGCGCTGCAAACGCTCTGGCTAGTATGGTTTATCCATAGAAACGAGGGGATCCTAATTTTCTCAATTAGCTTCTTGATGTCCGCCTGTTTGTTGAAAAATAAGGATCATTTCTTGATTATAAATGCACTAACAAGTTGTTAATTAATTCCTTGAAGCACCTTTCTTGTCTTATCCGTTTTCATTGTCACTTTGTTAACCTCCTACAAGTCTCTAACAGAGTGGGAGGTACCCGAAACCAGTTGCTTATTGCTTGGCATACTACCGAAGTTGTGTAACATGATAGTAGGAAGTGTTTTGCAGTTTTAGCATCATTTCGACATAACACAAGTCCGACCCGACTTGTTAGTTCACAAAATTTAAGGGTGTTGGTATACAAATATAAATAAAAAACAAGTAATACGAAAACTGTTTATCAAAATAGTATCTTTCTTACCCCTATTTAGATGAACTTAAAATATTTTAGAATAGAAAGAAACATTATATCTCAATAAGAAATTTAAAAGAACTTAAAAACTTTAACCCCAAATCGGAGAGACAAATAAGATAGGGAGAATGAAAGATGAATGATGATTTTGTTGCTTACGGCTTTGACTTTGATTGTGTGACATTGGTCACTAGGGTGAGTTAGGATATGTGATAGAACTAAGTATACACAAAAGATATTCACATTCAGGTCTATTTTGCATTAGTAACTTCATTATATTCATTTTATTGAATGTGTATAAAGTATTTGAGTATTATTCAATGTTTGATATATAAAATCAAATAATAGTAGTTTTTATTGGAGATAATTCTGAATCTTGATGAATAAGCAAGAGATAAATTAAAGTTTGATATATAGATAATTATAGATCGTATTTAATTTGTAATGTTTATCGGGTTTATTAGATATGTTTATTTAGTTGTTTATTTGGTTTCCTAGTTTGAGTAGGATTACAACTGTTTAGCTATAAATAGGGTTATTAGGTTCATTGTAATTGGGAGCTTTATTAAAATACTTATAAAAGAGTCAAAAGTTTTCCCATAGTATCATTGAGTTTTTGTTTTTGTTTTGATTCAATCGGTTGAGTGGATTTTTAGATTGTGTTCGATCAAGTGTCTGGGCAAACAGTTTTCTATTGATGTGTTGTTTTCTTACCAACCTTAATTATAGTTGGTTGTCAAATTACCACATGTGAAGATATATATGTTGCTACAATTACATGATCGATACATAATGTCACATACTCGTCTTATGGGCTTCATGGGCCGTCCTTCAATCCATTAAGGACTAACATTGCTTATGCGTATGATTAAGTTTTCACTTTTTCGTTATATCATGGATTAATAAAAGAATCGTGTCAACTCCTTACTAGTGAAGTTAAAAAAAAAAAAATTAAATAATGCAAGCAATAATGGCACACACACTTCCTTAGTGGTTGAGTTGACTTGGGTCACTCCCAAGATTTGTAAACGTCCATCTATATCCAAGTGCTTACAAGTTTTGCAAGTTTTCTTCTCAAACAAATTACATTATTGATTATGACTTTTATTTTTTATAATGATACATCAAATAACTATGCTTAGGAAACAAATGGGGATTAACTGTGACCAGTGACCAATAGGTCCAATATAACCTTGTTTGTTTTAATATACACCCAGTAACAAATCCAAGAAATAATGAAATTGAAATGACGGTCGTGACTTGTGAACTATATTTCTATATCTGGCCCATGGGCTAGCCCAAACATTATTTATTAAAGTGAGTTTATCTTCAATACAAGGTTGAGAATGTAAGATTCAGGAAAAAAAAACCAGGATTACGTGGGTCTAGTTGGTGAGCCATTTGAGTATGTGTTTCTTGTAGTATTAGCTCCTTTTGATTTTAAAGGTTCAAGCTTTGCTAAAGACGGATTTGGTGTACTTTAGTTGGGTTGTAGATTAGGTGTCGTTCAGGATAAAAAACGAAAGTCCCAAAACTAATCTTGTAGTGTCTAGTTAAAGATTTATGTTTATTATGTTTAATCAATAGTTTACTAGATAGTGGTTTGCTAGGCTTGTAGCAAGCTCACTTAGATGGGACGGTTTCGGTTTATAGGTTTTTGACCTATGGCCTTGTAATTGGCTCTATATAAAACCCTTAGAGTATTACATTCTAGGATTAGCCACTTGAGAACTAGAAGTTTATCTGCTAGATTGAAGATTAGGAAAACCTCTTGTTAAAGTAAGTTTGTTCTAACAATTTCTTAAGGAGCTCAGCAAGTAACACTCTTTTCGGAATTGATTTAAGTAGGTAAACAGTTGCACTCTTGAATTTAACCCCGC
>WOUH02000009.1:9866300-9881643 GCA_009936405.2 Stevia rebaudiana
TTTTTTTTTTTTTTTTTTTTTTTTTTTTTTTTTTTTTTTTTTTTTTTTTTTTTTTTTTTTTTTTTTTAATTTGCAAAAAAAAAGGCTACATATGTAGCTGATGGTTTTATTTAAACTACCTGTATTTTTCTAAAAAATATCATTTTTCATAAATATTCACTCGGCACTTTTTTTATATTTTTTTCATCAAAAGTCATAAAATTGAATGTAGAGTTATAAAAAAAATTAAAATAAAAAATTGTTTTACTCGTTTACTTATGTAAAAACAGGGTTTCCATGGTTTTCTCATTGAAAGTGAGTTTCCATATTATCTTATCCCTATACACTTTATGTGATAATAATTTGGGTCATATGAGGTAACCCGAAACCCTACTCACCCATTTTTCCACCTACGGTTTTCAACATTTTTTATGGATGCAGTTTTCTTTGTGATACATGTTGTATTGTATTCTTATTATTTATTATTTATTATTATAATAATGACGCAGTCAGATCGTTTCTTCAATGCTTTAAAAGGACACGGGGCCCTCTCTCGCCTTGTCATCCTACCATTCGAGAGTCATGGTTATTCATCGCGAGAGAGCATAATGCACGTCCTATGGGAGACTGACAGGTGGCTACAAAAACATTGTGTTTCAAAATCGTCACAAGAAGTTGCATCAAAAGATGATGATGAAACCGAGAAGAAACCCGTTGCATCGGGTGGTGGCGCGGTTGCTGAGCTGGAAGATATCGGAGTTTCCCGTCTTCAAATTAATACAAGATCATCACTTTGGTAATTTCTGATTTTATAATTTAGTCAATTATGGTCACGATGGCTGAAAATGAAATAAATGTGGTAAAACTTGCCTTAAGTGTGTTCAAATACTAATTATATGTAAAAGTTAGTTAGATTAATATTTTTAAAACTTCAATTTTGTCATCATGTGCAATTCATTAGTTATGAAATTCAGAAGTATTGGTATTCAGTGGCGAAGCCAGGTTTTAAACATCGGGGTTGCCAAGATCATATATGTAGAATTTTAAGGGATTTCGTAAGTTGCCGGCCTATATATATAAAAAAAAATTTGGTCGAAATCGCGAAATTTACACTACGCGCGAAAAAATCTGGGGTTGCCCGGGCCCACACAGAGCTTCGACCTTGTATTAGAGGGTTCTCACCGGAAATGTTTAAACGAATGATAATGTTAATTAATTTAAAGTGAATATGTAATCATATAATCAATTTATGATTTTATAATCATTATTGTTTGTTAATTTTTTTTTGTATTTAATGACATAATTCAACCTTATAAAAGATATATACTCTATATAAGGTCAAATATCAAGAAGAGTGCTTAAAATAAGAACTGTAAAAAGAATTTTGAGTAATTAGATCATAACTAATGATTATGATTAAAACAAGTTGTTAAGGGATAATTCAATAATTATCACTTTGTTGACTTTTTATCAAGCTACCCTACTATTTTTAAATATTCATAACTTTTCTACATGACCTGTTTAAAAGAAAAATTATATCATTAAAACGAGTGTTTTTTTATCTTTAGGAGTTGCTATGTAAAAAGCAATTTCTTACATTTTTCAGTTCATTGTGTCTAATCTTTCTTATTATGTTAAAAACGTATAATGTATCTTATGTTTCTGCAATATTGTAATATAGTTTTGCTTTTAAAAAGTTATATGTATTGACATACTCAAAAAGTCAAACTAACAATATTATTTTACCTATTAATGATTAAGGATTGCATGATGATAAAATCGTGTATGTCCAATTAAATGGTTGTGGTGCCAAATCATGTATAATGCATATGTGCTAATCTTAATATTAAAAAAACCACCCTTCAATGTACTTTGACAAATATATTCTCCTACTATAGTCACGTCTTATTTACGACAATTAATACAACCCTAGCTCTTTGGTGTGACATGACATTTTTTAAGATTCCAATGACCATTTAAGTATTATTGGTATTAAAGTCGTCTTTGATATTTTTTATGAATGACAAACTCACACAGATTTTAAATCTATCTTTAAATTTACAACATTTGTTCACGACCGGACTAAAATACACAACCACTTAAGAAGAGGACATCATGTGACACACCCGGATACTATTTGAGATTATATGTGCCTTACGTGACTATTAAAAATGGGCTTGTATGTATAAAAAAAATATACATAAATCAAAAATCGGGTTAACACTTTAATAATTTATGGGTTCATGGGTCTCTATGTTATATATAATTGGATTAAAACTTTAACAAGTTAACTGGTTTTGATTATAAATCATATATATTTTTGTTTGAAATATAGCAATATAGATAAAATATAAAAATCAAAATTTTGAGTCTAAAAAAATTCAGAACACATGTCACACCTTTTACACACCCTGATAGCCTATGATTACTGCATGACATTATACAAGTACCAGCTGAACGAGAGTCATATAGGTTGCACATGAACATGTCTCTTGGTGATTAATTATATAAAAGGGGGATCATGTATGACGGGATTATTAACAAATGATTATGCCATTATATTATTTGGTTATAGCATGTGAATAATTAACCATAGGCAATCATCTAAATTACAAATCTCACCAACTCTATACCTTTTCATAAAGAAATGAAAAACAAACATTTATCGTTTGGCTTAATAAGTTTGTTTAGGTTTTATGATTCTACTTATGGTCTACACATAAGTAAGCTTACATTACGATGAACCTCTAAACACGGGAAGTCGGGTATCATTCACAAACCTTGAACACTCATCATTCCAAGAATAATACAATCTTGAATTAGCATAAACTAGTGTTTTTTTAACTTTTTAAAAAAATAAATATGTTTTATTATTAGTTTTGGACTAAAATAATTAATTATATGTGTTACGATTTAAATTAACCATATTTATAATTTACTATATATGAGGATTAAAACAAATGAAACCGGGTCCAAATTAAAGTTACGATCAATAAGATATCAATACTCAAAAGTGTGTGGTTGGAAATTTAATATTGCAATTAGTGAGCTTACTCTATATTAATTTAAATGATAAACTTTTCGTTGGTTTATAACTGTGAGTTATGTTTGAATTGTATTCTTATGAAACAAGTCACACCCGGTGGTAGTCAGAAGGGTGTGAAGCACCCGACACGCACCATGCGCCCGCATCTACGTTTGGGACCGGGATTGGGCTCCGCTCGGGCTACAAGGTGTTTTGATGGCGCACTCTTGCATCGTGCGAGCCGCTTTAAGTCGCTTTTAGTTTTGTGGGTGATGGATCCGAAATGGTTCGGTTGCGGCTGACCCATCACGGCTCAGTCAAGACTGTTTCGTACCTCGCAATAAAGTTGGTGTTCCATATGTTGGGGCTCACCCATCGCGGCCCAGTCAAGATTGTTTCATATCTCGCAATAATGCTGGTGTTGCATGTTATACGAGTTGTATCAGTCAAGCAATTAAATGGTGAATCGATGATGTTGTTTCAAGTCTCAATTGAATGAGAGTGTATCTTAGGAGACAGACGGGTTTTACTTTGGTGGTCTGAAATCTGTTTTAAAGGACTTCTGCTGAACATAAATCCTCAACCATTGCTCTTTTTTTTAGTATTTTTATATTACTGCATTTGTTATTTGTTTGTAATTCTGCTTCATTAAATTTTCTATATTTTTATTTGTATTATTCAATTAATAAAAGATTTTATTTTGTTGTGTGAAAGATATTCCTATAGTTTTAACTAAGAAACCTACATTTTGAAAAAAAAAAACAACTATAAAAGTTCTCTCCCATTGTATAATACCTCGTGATTAAAAAAGAACCCAAAAAGATAGATGCCACGATTTTGAAATTAGTATCTTTATAATAATGAGGGACACGTCAAAGTGGTACAAGGTTGTTGGCCACAACTAGAGGAGTATATTGGATCACCAAAAGTGTTTCCTATTCGATTGTTTAAAGTGTCGCATTTAAACCTCATATTCATATGTCACTTTTGCATACAACAATAATCAATTGTTTAAGAATTCAATCCTTATACATGTATATATAATTACTCTTGTAGTACAACAAACAAATAGGATGCACTAGTGTATTCGACTTGAAAAAAATAAACTTTTAAGTATTAACGAAATTATGTTAACGTTACGGTATAATTACTTTTTGTGACTAATGAACTAAAACATGCATTTGATATAATACATATGACAGTTATATAAAGGCCCCACTTTCTTTCTCTCACAGAAATGTTTTTTCTCATAAAAATGCACTGGATTATGCAGTTTCGGTAGTTTATAACATATCACTTTTTTTTTAACAGCAAATAGCGTAGCCACCCGGCCTCACCCTGACAAACAGATCAGTTTTCCGCCCAGTGAAATCGTTGAAAGCGTGGCGACCCCACCCCACCAATCCAGGAGGAAACCCAATTTGTGGGAAAATCCTCTGGCTCACCCAAGAATATTTTTTTTGCTTCGAGTGATACTCCAACCTGAGACCATTGGAACAAATGTCCCTTGGTTTATAACATATCACTTAATCTTAAAAATAACATACGCACACCTTTATAACATATTACTGAACCTTAAAATAACATACGCACACCTAAAGGTATACATAAAATATTGGTAGCTACAATGCTTTCTTCTATATATACATCTTTTTTTATAAATACCATTATAGAGAGAAATTTTAATTATAGTGGTGTTTGTTTTAGGTGGTTAAAGTTTGTAAGGTTGGTACGGGTTCGATTCTCTTTAGTGACTTTTTTCATTTGTTTTTTTGTTAATTTGCTTTTCCATAGTGAAGAAGCCAAATCTGTCTCCCATAGGTTATTGACTTAGGGTATGATACTAGACCGACCGTGTTCGTGTTGTGTGTGGAGAGAATGGCCTCCGGCTCAGATCCGAGAACCATCATCGTCATAGCCATCATCGGGTTCCTCGTGCATATGTGTGTTTATGCAGAGAAGAAAGTTCATGTGGTGTCAGTAGAAAATGTTCTGCGTAAGGAGGTTGTTCTTGAGTGAAGGAGCTGACTGCTCCAAGGAAGGACATGAGGCTGGAGCCTTTATTAGTTTTCCAGAGAGAGAGAGAGAGTTGGACCCCCATTTGAAGGCCATTGAGCCTCCTTTTATAAGGAGGAGAATGGGTTGGGCCCTTTAGCATATGAGCTTGGTAATTTTATTAAGTTTGTTGGGCTATAGGAGCCCATTCTGGGGTATAGCCCATTAAGTCCCCCTAGTCCTTTTGTCAAGTCACTTGACTTTGGTGAATGGACTAAATTTGTCTTTCTCTTTAATCAGTGTCTCACGTGCGTTCTTTGTTTCTTCCTGAGTGAATGGGTCTGGTGCTTCCTTCACTTTTTATTAGACGGATGAACTATGTGTGTCCTTCACTTTCCATTGGGTTGAATGCCTCCTTCGCTTTCTATTGGGCGAATGGGCTAGTTGCCTCCTTCGTTTATCGGACGATGTTTTTGTCTGTTTTTACGAGTGCCTCTCTTGTATGTGAACTGGAGTGTTGTCACGCGTTTTATAGGGTATCATTACTTCTCCTAGGTAGCCATGTTGCGTGATTGTTATGGTCCAGAATGTGCCATGTGTCGTACTGTCATGCGGTCTCTCGAGGTTTTGAGTTTGTTTGAAGTGCCCTTGATGAGAACTGATGTGGTCTAAATTCTTATCTTTACTTTTCTTTGTCTTGATGGAAACTGATGCGGTTTAAATTCTTTTCTTTTACTTTCGTTTGCGTTGTCTTTTGATCCTTCTTTTAAAAATTCTTGAAACTGTTTTCCTTCAATTTTGTCACGTAAGGATCTGAGCGACACAATATATGTTTCCTGCTTGCGTCTTTGTAGGTAAGGACTGTCTCCCTCCGTTAAGTCCCCCTAGTCCTTTTGCCAAGTTACCAGACTTTGGTGAATGGACTAAATCTGCTTTTCTGGCCCTTGTGCTTCTTGTGTCTTTTGTTTTTTCGTGCTGCTCTCACCTCTTTTATGTCGATGACTCATTCTCTGTTAGGTCGTTTAGTTGCTCTTCTAAAGGGCTTGAATCTCTAGTCTCTGAAGTTGGTCCTTCTACTTGTACTCTTTGATGTTTATGTGGTTACAATTGTTGGTCTGGACGATCTTTGAAACAATGGTACTTTTTATGGTATTTATTGTTGCTACACTGTTCGTGCCCTTCTTGGTACAATGTTTCGTGATATTGAGTTTACTTATTTCTTCTTGCCTTACTACTTTCTTATATTTTCATGTGGACTACCCCTTTTTGGGGTTTTTTCATATTTTGCTTGTGGAATGCCCCGGTCTTTGTCATTGTTTTACTTGTGGATTGTCCCTTTTGGGGTCTTTGTCATTGTTTTGCTTGTGGATTGCCCCTTTTGGAGTCTTTGTCATTATGCATAATTTAAATATTTTCCCGGGAATGTATTAGATGGGGATACAATTTTCCACTCATCAGATGTATTTATGAAGTCTTCCCTAGGCACTTCTCATTTCTCAAGGTGTTACAAAGTATAGGGCGCTTTCATGAAGGACCATACACTCAGCCTTTTAGGAAATTTTGTTTTGAGGCCCACTCACACCAAGGGACACTCTGAATCCTTTATAAGAATTCTTGTTTTTGTGCGCAATTCTAGGCCTTTTTGAATCCTTTGTAAGGATTTTTTTTATATTTTATGATGCCCCTTCATGGGCCATGTTGAATCTTTTGCAAGGATGTTTATTTTTGGTGCCCATTCATGGGTTATGTTAAAACCTTTGTAAGGACATATGCCTTTGGTGCTAATTCATGGGTCATGTCGAATCCTTTGTAAGGACATTTGTTTTTGGTGCCCATTCATGGGTCATGTTGAATCCTTTGTAAGGATTTTTGTTTTTGTGCTGATTCATGAAAGCTCTTCCTTACGTTAATGAGTTTTTTTTTTATTTTATTGTTATTATTAAAATGTTTTTTTTTAAATAAAGTCCATTAGAAAAACTTTTCTTTGCTTTGGTAGTAGGCATACAACTATGATGGTTATCACCTATGGCAGCTCCTCGGTTATGTTAATTTATAAGTATTGAACTTTACATAAGTTATTGAGCATCATTTGCGTTATTTTCATTCTTTTTGCAATGAGTTTTTACTCGCATATACGATGCTTGTACGTGAGTACTTGTGCATTTAGTTCCCTAAAATGTGAGATTTATAATGAATAAAGTTTTCTTGTCATATTTTCTCAATACCTAATTAATTTTATAGGATAACATGTATGCTTTGATTGACAACCTCTGTAGTTGTCATAGTATAGTTTTAAGTAATTTCCTATCCTTGGGTTAGTAATTCAATTTTTTGTTATTAATTTTTTTTGATAGATAGCTTTATATTTAGAGTTGGTGTTGTATGCTTGTGAAGCATATATCATTATATGTATATATTATTCATGACATTGTTGTTTATTAATCATGTATTGTGCTAATGAGGCTCGATCTTGAGTTGGAGGTGATCCTTCTTGAGTTGAAGGAATTAAATCAGCACCAGATTTGAAATTGAAGGGGCTCTAACATGAGATGAGTGTCCTTATGCATTAGTTTAAGGGCTTAGATGAATATTGAATTTCACATCAAAGGAACTCAAATGTGAGTTGAAAATGCTCATTCAAGAGCTTAAGGATTTAAATGAACAATGTATTTATTTTGAAGGAGCTCAAATCTGAGCTAAAAGTACTCATTTAAGATCTTAAGGAGTTAATTGAACATTGGAGTTATATGAAGGAGCTCAAATATGAGCGAAAGTGCCCATTCATGAACTAAAGGGGCTTGGATCAACATTCGATTTTAGCTCGAAGGAGCTTAAACATGAGCTATAGGTGCTCGTTTATGATTTTAAGGAATTTGGATGTCATATCTCAATTTGACGGACCTCAAACATGAGCTGAGAATGCCCCTTCATGAGCTGAAGGGGCTTAAATTAACTGTGAATTTTGACTTGAAGGTGCTCGAATAGGAGCTGAAATTGCTCATTCATGAGCATAAAGACTTATATAAGTATTAGATTTCGAGTTGAAGGGGCTCAAGTATCCCAAGGGATATGGGCTAAAACTGCGCACTCTAGAGCTTAAGGACATAGGTCAATAATGGACTTCGAATTGAAGAGGCTCAATTATGAGTGAAATTGCCCATTCATGAACTGAAGGGGCTTGGATCAACATTTGATTTTAGCTTGAAGGAGCTTAAACCCGAGCTATATGTGCCTGTTTATGAGTTTAGGGAATTTGGATGTCATATCTCTATTTGAAGGACCTCTAACATGAGCTGAGAGTGTCCATTCATGAAGGACTTTGAATCAATCATTGTATTTCGAATTGGTGGGGGCTCAAACATGAGCTGAATGTCCTTATGCGTGATTTTAAGGACTTATATAAATATGAGGTTTCACACTGAATGAGCTCAAACATGAGCTGAGTGTCCTTATGCATGAGTGTAAGGACTTGGACAAATATGAGGTTTCATACTGAAGGAGCTCAAATATGAGCTGGAAGTACCAAATATGAGTTGGAGGGGGCTCGAACATGAGCTGAAAGGATTTGATCATGAACGGATCTTGGGTTGAACGGACCTTAGGTTCAACGGACCTTAGGTTGAAGGAGCTCGAAATGAGCTTAAAGGATTTGATCATGAACGGATCTTAGGTTGAACGGACCTTAGGTTGAAGGAGCTCGAAACGAGCTTAAAGGATTTGATCATGAACGTATCTTAGGTTGAACAGACCCTTAGGTTGAAGGAGCTCAGCATGAGCTTTTTAGGATTTGATCACGACCGGATCTTAGGTTGAACGAACCTAAGGTAGAAGGAGCTCGGCATGAGCTTTTTAGGATTTGATCACGAATGGATCTTAGGTTGAACGGACCTAAGGTTGAAGGAGCTCAGCATGAGCTTTTTATTTATTTATTTATTTATTTTTTGTGTTAGGTTGTTACCATGCAGTGGGAAGCACGAGTTGCTGGTCAAATAAAGGTGGGGTGGACAGTACGAGTTGCTGTCCCCTTTGAAACCAACGTGGTTGCTGCCCCTTCTAGAACCAAAGTGACAGTTGTTTCTTTTGTCCCTTGTGACGTAAAGGTGATAGCTACAGACAACTTTTCCTATTGTCCCTTCTAACGTAAAGGTGACAGCTTTTGCAGATGTCCCCCATCACAAAAAAGTGGGTATGATGGCTTGTACTAATTGTACTTTTCACTTTTTTTAATTTATAGATTATTTTTGTATATATACATATCACTTTCTTTTTTAATTTTGGAAACAATTAATTATTTTGGATCCAGAGTTTAATATTAACATATTTATTACTAAAATTCCAAAAGATTTAAAATTTTCGAGTATGAGTTAAATGACTATAATTATCATTTGAGAAAGGTTGAGTGACCCACATCGTTTAACGAGTATTAATGAACGAGGATGCCATATTTTTCCATTACTAGTTACATAGCCATTTTTATGGCATAACTTCAAGTTTGGAAATTAAGAGATAGGATAAGGATAATAATGGTTCTATTTTTATGTTTACGATGAAGCAAGAATATCATCTGAATGTTGTGTTCAAATAAGATGAACATTCCATTTTTTTTCATATTCTTTTATTAGTTTATGTTTATTCCAACTAACAGAAATTTAAGAGTGGATGCATACCTCATGCCTAGGCATGGAAAGTAATATTTCATGACCTTTATGAACCTGCTTCACACCTTTTGGGATGAAAGGGCGTTCAATATGAACTGAATGAGCTTCAATATGTCCTGATTTTGACTGAAGGGACTGAACATCAGCGGAAGGGGCTCGAGCTTGAGCTGAAGGGGCTCGAGTTCTGCCCTGATTCTTGGTGGAAGGGGCTGAACGTGAGTAGAAGAGGCTCGAGTTTGAGATGAAGGGGCTCGAACCTGCTCAGATTTGAAGGAAAACGTAAGCCTTTCTTGGATCTCTAATACGTACGAGACCACCATCCGGTTTGATTTATGACAGCTTTTTCGAACTCTTGTTGGCATGAACCACTGAATCTTCGTTGATTTTTGAGCTATTTGATGACGAATCTAGGCACGGGTTAACAACACGAACACATTTTGTGCTCTGTCCCATAGATGGCGCCAATGAAGAAGCCAAATCTGTCTCCCATGGGATATTGACTTAGGGTATGATACTAGACCGACCGTGTTCGTGTTGTGTGTGGAGAGAATGGCCCCCGGCTCAGATCCGAGAACCATCATCATCATAGGCATCATCGGGTTCCTCGTGCATATGTGTGTGTATGCAGAGAAGAAAGTTCATGTGGTGTAAGCAGAAAATGTTCTGCGTAAGGAGGTTGTTCTTGAGTGAAGGAGCTGACTGCTCCAAGGAAGGACATGAGGCTGGAGCCTTTATTAGTTTTCCAGAGAGAGAGAGAGAGTTGGACCCCCATTTGAAGGCCATTGAGCCTCCTTTTATAAGGAGGAGAATGGGTTGGGCCCTTTAGCATATGAGCTTGGTAATTTTATTAAGTATGTTGGGCTATATGAGCCCATTCTGAGGTATAGCCTATTACGTAGCACAGCTCATGCATGTTACATTTTTCTTCTTTAAGATTTAGTAGCTATTTTCGTCTCTTCAATTCTTCATATGGTTTGATAAACTGTTACTTTTATCGGAAAAGCTTTTTTTCTCGTTTTAATCCCTAATGTTTCAAAACTTACAATTATCATTCATATTACTAATACTGTTAGATTTGTAGTTACTTTTATTATCAAATGGCCTTTATTAAATGTTTATAAACATAAGGAGTCAAAGGTAAAATTTCTTTACTCTTTTTACCCTTAAATTAGTAATAAAAGAATAATCAAATAAATGGGAAGATAAAATGTAAAATGATATTAGAATTTTGCTTTTGATATCCAAAAAGAAATAGATACTTGAACTCTTTGAAGTTTATTTTATTTTATCACTAGGTTAGAACCTGTGTATTATATAGGTTAAATAATAAATATTAACTAAAAGATAAGTTAAATAATAAAATATTAAATATTTTAAGTAGAAAAATAGTTAAATAGATATGAAATATTAAATATAACAAACAAAAAAATTTTGGACGTTATAAAATTATGACCCGTAACCTTAAGCAACTAACAAAATTTATTGCTGAAAAATAAGATTTGATTTTATGTACGTATATAAATTCAAAGCTGTTCAACTTTTAACATTGTAACGTTTAAACTTTGTAAATCAATTATTACATTTGATTAAGTTATTAATATTTATTATTTAGTTGTTAAAATTACATGCTAATAAATAAATAAATGTTACAAATTAATATAAGAAACATGCGGGGGAAAAAATGAAGGATGCCACCACAAAATGACATATGTCCCTCATAAATCTTCTTTTATTATAGATTATAGATTATAGATATAGATATAATTTTTATTAATCTCATAATACTCTATCTTTCGTATACTTTCTATTTTAGTTATAATAATATTTTCGTGTTATTGTTTTATTATAACAAATAATTGTTATTATCATATATTTATTTTCGTGTTATTTTTTCTATTATTACCAAATCAGTGCTCTTTTCTAAAACACTAGGTTAGAACATGTGTATTACACAGGTTAAATAAAAAATATTAATTAAAAAATTATAATTAATAAAATAGTAAATATTGTAAGTGAAAAGAATAGTTAAATAGATATGAAAGATTAAATATGACAAAAAAATCACTTTATAAACTATGACCCGTGATCTTAAACAACTAACAAAAATTTATAGTTGAAAACTGAGATTTGATTTTATGCATATATATAAATTCAAAGTTGTTCAAACTTTTAACATTTTAATGTTTAAACTTTGTAAATCAACTATTTAATTTGATTAAGTTATTAATGATTTTTGTATATTTAGTTGTTAAAATTAAATACAAATAAATAAATAAATGTTACAAATTTAAATGAGAAACATGCGGGAAAAAAGATGAAGAATGCCACCACAAAATGATATGCGTCTCTAATAAACTTTCTTTTATTATATACTATAGATGGTCGTTACTAGTCTTCATATTACAAAGGTACGAATATATGTACTAAATATTGCCCAAGGTGGTGCTTAGGGCTAGGCAGATGTTCCCTGATGGGATTTGACCGTAGACGGCTCGCTAGGCAAGTCTAGGCGCATATAAATCGATCAAAATCCTAAAAAATCAGTATAAATTGATTAAAATTAGTCAAAATCAATCAAAATTGTCTAAAGTGAATTAAAATTGGTCAATATTTTCGAAACATTTGTAAAAAATATAGTTGTTTAATAAACTTTATATAAATATTATATAATATATATATATATATATAACTTTAAAAAGTTACATATAAAATTCTACTTCGTCTAATTTCAGTTATTTCTTAGGTGATACAGCGGATTTACCGCCCGAACGACGTGTTTTACAATCTTAAATATATCCCTAAGGTTTTTTATACCCCGGATCATCCTCAACTAGTTTAACTCATGTTTCTCCTAAAAAACTCAGCATTTATGGTAAAACAAATAAAAAATTCTGATAATGAGTTGAAGTGATACACAATGTGATCAGCAGAAAAATAAATGAACGCCAGAACATACAAAGTATATTCCTTTAAGAGTCAATATCAAACCTAGCACTTTTAGAAGGCTGATGCTTATATAACATTAATATAAGTTAAACAATGTTAATGACTAATATAAAACATTAATATTTTTGTTTCATTTATCAGAAGGAAAGAACTAATAGAAAACAGAGCTATACTTATTACACCTGGAACTGTTAATGACTTCCACATCAGATTGTACGGATCAAGTTGTATTTAAATATTAATTATACTAAAACTGGTCGTAGTAAAACTTATTTTAAAACTTTTCATATTTTTCTTTTACCTTTATTATAGAAAAAGATTTGGAATGATATTTTAAAAAAATTCTGACGATTTTTTTTTTTGACGGCAATAGTTTTTTCAATTTAAAAAAAAAAAGTTTATTAAAATAATAAAAAAACCTTCTTAATAAAAGTTTTGGAAAAGTTATAAAAACGTTAAAAAAAAGATTTTTTTTTTTTTGGCATCATAAGTTTTCTAACGACATGTTTTAGAAAAGTGAAAATTTTTTTTAAAGGGTGTTAATGAAAAATACAGTAGAATCTATATAATTTAATACTTGATAAATTAATAATCTCGATAAAATTAATAATTATTTCGGTAGTTGGGACCAGTACAAAATTGAACCTCAATTGATAAAATAATAAGATAATAATTTTTTTTTTGAAATCCCAATGTACATATATATTGATCCCAACGAAATATAAATTAATAATTACTAAAATATTTCAAAATTCTAAGATTACATGGTAAAAAATGAATATATAGTCATTTGTTTTTTTGTGAACTTCAAATCTATATTAAGTTCATCGTTAAATCTCCCCATTACACTTAAGAGTTGAGACACTGTATTCTCGTATTGCAATAAAAAGTTGTGAAGAGTTGTTTCCGCTTGCAATGCTTCTTTACGAGTGACCGGTTCCAAAGGTACTGAATCATCATCAACCGGATATTAAACCGTATTCGCCATAATTTCTTCAGTGCTTTGAACCTCGTACATGGGAATTTTACTGTAGTTCAAATTTTGTTATGTAAAAGAGTTTTCAAAAACGTTCTTTAAGAAAATATTTTTAAAAGAATATGAAAAACCAGTTTTTTCATAATTTTAAAAAAAAGTTATTAGGAAGGTATGTTGGATATTGGATGTCCCACTGTTATCAATAGCGACCGTAGCGAGCGCTATAGCACGCTACGTCGCGATGCGACAAACCTACGCTATTTGCAAATAGCGACCTAATAGCGACATATAGCTATTTTTTATTTTTTTATAGCGGCTGAATAGAGTTTGTTAGTATTCTTTATCAATATAAACACATATATATGCTATAAAATAGGTATAAGTTCTATAAATCGTTAATTAACCTTATAAAATAGGCTAAAAATTATGAAAATGCTATATCGCTAAACATGAAATAGCGAGCGCTATCTATCGCTATTCGCTACGTGACGTATAGGTAGCTCGTCGCTATTTACCGCTATTCGCTATTGATAATTATGGGATGTCCAATCATTGATAAAAGTCAACGTTACTAATGAAAGGTATGATTTAAAGAGTTACACTTTGGAAATCAACTAATCTAATATATAAAGTTGTTAGATATTAATAGATTCACGATGTACGGTTAATAAAACTGATGATTTATTATTATTTATGAAGTAATAAGTGGTGATCTTATTATTTGTGAAATAATAAATAGGGATTTTATTATTTATGAGACATTAAAATAAAGTGTTAATTATTACTTGTGAAATAATAATTGGTAACTTTATTATTTGTGAAATAATAAAATTAAAAATGTGAAAAGAAATTAACTATTTGATAATTAAATTAAAAATATATTATTTGAATTTTGAATTCGAATTATCTATTAATTATTAATATAAATAGATATTGTTTGAAATTTGAAATTTGAATAATCTTTTATTAATAATTAAAAAGGGAATAACTAAATAGTTAATTATTCTTTAGGGTTTGAACTGTAAATGTTAAAGGGTGAAAATAGTAAATGAGGATATTGGATTCATACTTCGATTGAGGATATTCTTTATAGAATAGTCCGAACCCAAGATTAAAGGAAATGCAATTGTAGATTGAGAATCTAGCAAATGGTTAGGAACCATAGACGCATAGATACAATCCATATGAAAACAAAGACTTGTTATGATTTTTCTTTCGAATGTCAAATTATGAAAATTAGAGAATTTTCAGTAATAAAATCAATATGGATGAGATCTCACAAACTTATAAGGCAAGACTTAAAGCAATGCATAATCATATCTAGATACTAATCTTGATTAGATATCTTTGCTTAAAGACTCGCTTTAATTTTAAAAGGATTCAACGAGTTCTGTTGGTAAAGAGTTGCTGAACACATAGGTAGATCAAATATCAAAACTAAGTCACTAAGAGAATACATCGCTGGGGCATTCATACAAATGATTAGAGAGTTTTGAAGTTCTTCTAAAGTATAATAGGTTTGGTTAAAACCCAAGCTGGGTTGCTAAAGGCATAGTAATACAAGGAATCTTCAATTTGAAAGAAAACTAGTAAGCCTAGCTTGATCAAAAGGAGGAAGATGTCCAGTATGTACAAATATATGACAGAGCAAGCTAGAGCATAATCAATTCTTAAAGGTGGTATTTAGTGTCACACCCTGGCCGGCGGCGGAAACACCGGCCGTGACCTCAATGATTGTTCACAAGCTCAATGGTTAACTATTAA
>WOUH02000009.1:9881743-9901762 GCA_009936405.2 Stevia rebaudiana
TCTAAGGTTGGTTTGTATTTGAAAGATTCAGTGTTTACACATGGTCAATTATATGTCGCTTTATCAAGAGTGAAAAGTAGCGATGGTTTGAAGACGGGAATTGCACCAATAAAACACTAAATGTTATCTACAAGAAGGTATTCTCAAATTTGTGACAATTTCAGGTGATTCTTATGTTCTTTGTATTTTAAATGCCTAGAATTACTTTTTTCTTTTTACGTTATTGTAAAAAACTTATTTATTAATTCAATGTTTTTTATTTCTACATGCAGGAAGTTAAGAATCAAAGGACTATTTTCAAACTTTGAAGTCGGTTTTCTTTTTCATTTATAATAGGATGAATTTTGTTTTTTCCATATATTTTTTGTTTCGTTTACGTTTATCTTTTTTTTTTATTTACAATGAATACTGTTTTTGCATACATTATAATAAACATGGAAGAAATCAAAACATGTTTATCGTCTTGATAATCAACTATACAAATCGTTATTTACATCATCTTCTTAATGAATAAACGAAAATATCTATGTAATCTAAAGTTTTACTTAAATGTCCACTATTCACCAAAATATAAACTAATTTCTTCAATCTTAACATGTTACTTTTGTACGCCGTGTAGTACACGGGTATCTCACCTAGTATGTGTATATGTATGTATATATTCATAACAAAATATGTTCTTAAACGAGAATATGGTAAGCTTGTTTTTTTTGATATGATGGGATTTTCTAAATTAAGTTTTCTGTTGGGATTTTTGAATATTCATAACAAACAATGAGTAAAACATAATGTTGTTGTAGCACAGTTGGAAAAGTTAGCTTGTGTGAATACTAGTTGGTTGTGTGTTCTAGTCTTGTCCCATGCAGAATTTTAATATAATTTTTGGAGAAAAAGGAGTTACTGGGCCAAATTTTCGGAGTCTGAAGAAAATGGAGTTACTGGGCCAATATTTCGACTTACTGTGCCAGATCTGGATTAAGTTATAAAACCGGTTCAACCTGAAAAAATGTCCGGTTTTCCGGTTGAACCGGGCGTTTCTCTGAAAAACGGTTCTTAGGGGTGTAAACGGACCGCTCTGCACTCAAAAACCCGGTCAGACCGGTCGGGCCAGCCAGTCCGGTCCGGCCCTGAAAACATTGGTTATGAGACAATTTAGGTACGTTCAAAACATCCCAAGACCAATTCCTATGTCACCTGATCAACATATGGCTCTACATAACATTAGTCGATCCGGCTGTGGAAACACACGGATTGGCGACAAGAACATAGGAAATATGTGGACAATTGGAATAACAGACAAGAAACAGTTGTCACATATGAAAATGTGTTGGGGGTTGACCCAAATTACGCAGAGTGGTATATAATCAACACACTGTTAAGTACATGGTTAACCCGATCTTCAATGAATATTACGTGAATACTGGTTTTCAAAACTACGGAGGATCAAACCAACTAATGGTATGTACGTTACTAAATCAAAATATAAGCATCGTTTTTTTAGGATAAAAAAAACTTATATTTATTTTGTAGGTGGATGGCTTAAGACGCGTGGTTCACGAGACTGATAGACTTTTTGGAGAACCACAAAGCTCCCAAAAACAATATAAGAAACACGACAGTTAATGTGACGGGGATGGTTAATCATACAGAAAATCTTGCTTACCCATCCCATCTCAAACTGATCCCGTCAACTTACAAACAGACAACACGACACCGCGACGGGATCCAAGAGCTCGTGAAAGACGTGGCCGTAGAACAAATGCCAACGAGGGAACATCAACAGCCCCAAGATGTGCATCAAACCACGGGGAGGGCAGGTCAACAAACCCGTCGCGTGCATCAAACTACGGGGAGGGAAGCTCAACCCATCATGAAGAGGGTCCACATATATATGGGGAGGGGCCATCCAAAAATCAATTCTACAATCCTTCACCAAATTATGCCGAGGACCAATTTAATTTCACAGAACTTTTGGGCTTGCATACCCCCGCCGTGAACATGCTGGGTTTCGGTCAATCCCAAACAGATTCTCAGTCTTTTGAACAATCACGTCACAACTTCTCAGGCTTCCAACCGTTCAATTCTCAACATTTTGGACAACCGCGTCACAGCTTCTTAGCCTTCCATCCGTTTAATATGCCGCAAAATGAGGAGGGCCCTCCGCAGTTTACAAATTTCTCACCGATTCCGATAAACTTTGATTATCAAACTAGTCAAAATATGACTTACCCACAAAGCCGTCAAAATGAGGAGTCACAAGAAGATACCCCTCAACAAGTGGTGGAAGGACGGCCTCGCGGACAAAGATTTGGGAGGCGTTGTGGGACAGGAGGCTATTTATAAACATCGTTTATGTACTTATGGATTGTTTAATTAGTTAAATTTAGATGTGTTTGAAAAATCAAGACTTTTTGTAACCTTTGAGTTAAAAAAAAATGTTGAAAAGACACTATTTAGGGGTTCATCTCAATCACATCGGATAACCAATTAACGAGAGGTTAGGTTCGTTTGGAAGAGTGAAGTAAAAATTATCAAACCACTAAATTTGAAACGTTAAAAAACTCCATCAACTTAAGTTAAATTTAAGTTAAAGTTTACAAAAAATTGGTTTTATAATTAATTTTAACCAAACTTATAAAAATGAATGTCAAAAATATATAAAAGAGGGGTCAAAAGTGAAAATATTAGGGTTTAACGGTGTTATTTTGTTTAACAAAGAAACTGGTTTTCTAAATTGCGGTTCCTTTCTAAAGTGGAAATGGGCCATAAAGATTTCCAAAGTAACCGTGATTTACAATCACGGTTTAACTGCTTTCCATTTTTTCCAATGTAATAAACCTACTTTTCACTTAGTTTTGCTAGATTACTATTTCAAAAAAAATTTCGTGACGTGGAAGGGTAGGCAGCTATGTGTTCTTAATGATATTACCAGTCACCAGATATCAACTCCACATTTCTTCATGTTCTTAATTTAACAATTTGAGGAGTTAACACTCAAAATCGCCCATGATGTTTACCGAAATTATGAATATAATGAACAGAAGAAACGATATTAATACTTTTGAACGAAAATAATTATTTTGATTAAACCAGATGAACGAAACCATTTCTTTTTTTAAATCTGTAGATGAAATAAAGTTTAACGTGTCCACAGGCCACTCTTTTACGAGCCAGAAATATATACTCAAACAAAACACCAACCAATCACATGGATCTTGTCATCTTCTCCTTGAGTTACAATCGTATGAGAGAGAACCCACAACTATGTGACTGTGTGTGATCGAGAGATAGAAACAGAATTACGTGGGGGCAACGATGGCCGTTACACTATAAATTCGCAAGCAGATTTAGAATTGAAGATGATTACCAGAAGAACAAGAACCAGAAGAAATTAAGCAGAGTCGCTTTTCATCGGCTTTGAAGCTCTGTTCTTCTGCTTCAACTGGTAAGCATCAATGCCTCTGTTTTTCTATCTCCGGATTCATGTTTACTGTTAATTCGTTTGATACAAAGGCTGTTAATATGTCACCAATTCAACCTTAATTCACATGTTTAAATAAGGTTAAATATTATGTATAGCTGCATACATTCTAATTTACATGTTTTGAGCATTGATTTCAATCTTCTCGTTGGAATTCTCAAAATCCTATAATCATAGCAGGTCACTTGGATTTTGTTTTGTTATATCCGGATTTTGCGCAGAACAATAGCGTAATTTGCGACTCACAATCGTTAATTCAGTGATTTCAGTCTTAAAATTCGATTTTGCGGAGTCAATGTTTGAATTTATGATTTCCCGGTAAAATCTGCGTAACAATTTCATAAATTGTCCTAAAATTCGGCTTGTTTTTACATAATCACGCATGATTTGCTACAGAACCACGTTTGAAATAATCAATCCAGACATTTATCTTACAAAATATTAACTTTTCCGTTTTTGAAGCTTCATTGATCTGAACAGAGCTCCATAAAGTTTCATCGGAAATGAAGAATTCAGAATCAGAACAAGCCTTTTACATTGAGAGCGATGAAGATGAAGACAAAGATTCTATCAGAGTAGAAAACGATGGTAATGAATCAGAATTCTCCAATGATTCAGACGACAATCCTCCACATCGGAGCAAACCTAGTTCCTTAAACCCATCATGGCCTCAAAGTTACAGGTATGTTTATTGAATCAAAATCAAGAATCACAAATCAATCTGAACTTGATACGATCTGTTACAAACAATAATGTTTCAGGCAATCAATCGACTTGTACAGTAGTGTACCATCACCAAGCCTGAATTTTTTGGGGACTCCAACATTATCACGATTAGGTAGTTCATTCTTGTCATCATCACTTACAAGAAGACACACTCCTGAAATTCTTCCAAGTTTGAGCAAACCGTTTTTACCACCTGCAACCGACAATCGCCCGCCACAAGAACGAAGAAGTTCTCATTCTCTTCTTCCTCCGCGTGGATCATCCGCCAAAAAGTTGCCACCATATCATAAAGCTTCACATGAACTTCCTCTTTCTAGACACAGCTCATATGGTCAATCTGTGGTTAATGGTATGCAACATGAACAAGATTATGTTTTCTAACTTCACTAATGAACAATGATTATACATGAATCATGTTTTGATGATGATTTTGTGTAGGGATAAATGTTCTTTGTGGAGTTGGAATTCTTTCAATTCCTTATGCAGTTAAAGAAGGAGGATGGGTTGGATTGTCATTATTGTTTATTTATGGTGTTCTCTCATTCTACACTGGTATTCTTCTTCGATATTGTTTAGATAGTCAATCTGGGCTCGAGACGTATCCGGATATTGGTCAGGCTGCGTTTGGCACCACCGGTCGTTTAATTATATCGGTATGTTTATCTATTTTTCAAACACATATACAATATACATACACAGGAGACGTGTATTTTGTGAATTTGATCTTAGAGAGTTAACCATTTAACTCAATGTGGACCCTCCATTTTACACTTTTAACACATGTGTTATTTTTCGTAAATTGTGAATTTTTAAACTGTTTTCGGGAATCTTATATTTTGATTGTGGTATTTAAGAGAAATTTGTATATAAAAAGAGAAAACAAGAGAGATATGTGCACATAATTTTTATTAAAACATGTGTTAAATCATTACACGTGTCTTAAAATCGTAAAATGAAGGGCCCAGATTAATTAAATGGTTAATTATTTAAGACCATGTTCACATAATACGTATCCCCTACATACAGATATAGATAATGTATTGGTGGTTGTTCAACTTATTATTTTTTGGTGTTGTGTCTTGATGCAGATAATTTTGTACATGGAGTTATATGTAAGTTTTTAAGAAGCAAGTTAAAAAGACCATTTTTTCTATCCAGGAAGATTTATTTTTATTTGTACATCTGTAGATAAAGTTGTGTTAATTTGTTGCAGTCGTGTTGCGTGGGATATATAATCTTAGAAAGTGATAATCTGTCAGCTTTGTTTCCAAATGCACACCTAAATCTTGGAGGTTTTATACTCGATTCACATTATATATTTTCTATTATGATTACTGTTGCGGTGCTTCCTACTGTTTGGCTTCGTGACATGAGTGTTCTGAGTTACATCTCTGGTAAGTCACATGAATATTATTCTTCATAACTATTAATGTTGTAATTGTTTTTAAAATTTTTTTTTTCTTTTTATCCAGCTGGTGGAGTTATCGCATCCATTTTAGTAGCAATTTGCTTGTTTTGGGTTGGTTTGGTGGATAATATTGGTTTTGAAATTGAAACCACGAAGGCGTTGAATCTCCCTAGTTTCCCTGTGGCTATAGGACTTTATAGTTACTGTTATTCAGGACACGCGGTTTTTCCTAATATTTATTCATCAATGGCGAATAAGAGTCAATATCCTATGGTCCTTATAACCAGGTGAAATACCAATAATGCAATATCTGTTACATGAAGTATCAAACATATTTATTCATTGTTGAACGATTTTGTGTTACTTATTTGGGTGCATTTTTTTTATTATTAATTTTATTTTTTTTTTGCAGTTTTGGTTTATGTGGTGTTCTTTATGCTGGAGTTGCTGTATTGGGATACATGATGTTCGGAGAATCAACAGAATCACAGTTCACTCTCAACCTACCAACCAATTTGGTTGCCTCCAAGATTGCTGTTTGGACTACAGTAAGTTAATTAACTACAAATTATGGTAATATTGATATATTATGTAGTTTATTTTCACATGTTTTGTGTACTCATGTTCTCCGTTTATTCGTTTTCAGGTAGTCAATCCATTTACCAAATATCCTTTTGAGTAATGAGTACAGTAAAACCTTTATAAATTAATAATGTTGGGACTGTGATATTTTATTAATTTAGTGAGATATTATTATATCGATAAATTAATAAAATATTAATTTAAAGAGTTGGCTTACGAGAATACAACTTTTCACAACTTTTTGTTGCAATACGAGAATACACTGCCTCAACTCTTATGTGTAATTGGGAGATTTAAATATGAACTCAATATAGATTTGAAGTTTACAAAAAAAAAAAAACAAGTAACTATAAATTCATTTTTACTAGAATTTTGGAATATTTTAGTAATTATTAATTTATAGTTTCGTTGTGACCAATATATTTCCATTGGGATTTCAAAAAAATTATTATCTTATTATTTTATCGATTGAGGTCTAATTTTGTACTGGTCCCAAGTTGGGGCCGAACAAATTATTAATTTTATCGAGGTTATTAATTTATCGAGTATTAAATTATATAGGTTCTACTGTACTGTATTTAAAACTATATCTGAAAAGATGGATATTTATAAACTAAAACAGGTAATTAACAGTATTTCCTTTACCAGAATTACATATGCTTTGACAATGTCTCCAGTTGCAATGAGTCTTGAAGAACTATTACCATCAACCCATATGAAATCTCTTGTTTATTCGATCCTAATTAGAACGGGTTTAGTGTTCTCAACTTTGGTTGTAGCACTTTCCATCCCCTTCTTTGGTAAGTTCACATATGAAATATTCATCACAAATGACAAATTAATGTAAATTTCTTGTATAAACTAAATATTTTTGTTTACATTTCTTTTCGCAGGTCTTGTGTTCTCACTCATTGGATCTTTAATGACCGTGCTAGTGGTATATTCTGGTTTACAATTAACTTTATCGTATACTTAATTAAATTCATGTTGTTCACACTTAACTTTATCTAAAATCCAAAAATGTAAGAATACAAATAATATTATATATAAACTGATACAAGCATCATTGTTACAGACTTTGATACTGCCTTGTGTTTGCTTTATGAGCATCCTAAAGGGGAAGATAAATCGCTTTCAGGTATAAACATATATATTCAAATGTTTGATAAATGTCAAATGATTTGTTCACTTGTCATGTCTTTGTGTTTTGGTTTGATTTGTAGGTTTCGTTCTGTGTATTGATCATTGTGGTTGGCACTGTGTCATTGGTTATTGGAACCTATACGTCGCTGTTGGAAATCGTTCAACAGTTGTTATGATCATGTTTTGCTTACTTGTATTTTGCATTGCTTGATCGTTGGTTGTGAGCATAATAGATTTAGACATTTTTTATATAATTTGGTATTGTTTTTAGACTGGAAATTTGTCTCTCTTTTCTTGTAGTATGAGCATGAAGAGGGGTTGTTCCTTACATTCAAGTGTGTAGTGTGTTTTCCTTTTATAATCTTTTTTGATTGATAAAACAGTTAATTTGATCTCTTGTAATATTATAGATCTTAAGTAATATCTTTTTTATCAATTTTACTTACGGATACATTCATTTCAGGATAAGATCTCATAGTAATTGTGCACAATATTCTCTTGGGAGCAATTAATCATTAATTCTTATTAATGAAATTCATTACCATATTCCACAATGAGAAACTTCATAATAGTAGATACCTAAAATTCATACTTAATTAATTAGTTGATTATTTAATTGTCCACTCCATCCTCTTGTTGCTTCTTTTCATTTTCTTTTGCAGCTAATTCTTGTTCTATTAACCTTGCTTTAGCCTCCTCATTCTCCTTCCTTTTAACATCAAAAAACTCAATGAGGCCACCAAGAGCAATTTCAGGATCATCGTCTTTTAAAAGTTGTTCAGCTATTTCAGCTGGCGTAACATCCACCTCGCGGATCAAATCATCAATTTCTTCAAAAAGTTCATGTTCGGTAATGCTAAGGTAGTTAGATGCTAGTATTCGGAACGCGCTCGGGGTGCAATATGACATGTGGATGTGAACATCCATACGACCTGGACGAACAAGTGCGGGATCAAGCTTGTCCTTCCTGTTTGTTGTGAATATTATGATTCTCTCGTCGCCGCAACTTGACCATAACCCGTCAATGAAATTAAGAAACCCTGACAATGTTACCTTATCAAAAAAGTTATTGTTAGATTCTTAAATAGTTTGTTATGAAATGTCGGTAAAGTTACTCAAGATCCACATTAGAAAAAAATCTCTCATAATTTTCTTCATATTTACTTTTTTTTTTATAAAATATGGATGTAGTGAAGTCTAGTGGTATTATTCCCACGTTGGGGGCATGAATGGTATGTTCAATTCTCCTAATTTACGTACTCTTTAAACCTTTTAACTTTTTTAATAATATATTATTTCTTCCTTGCAATATTAACACCCACCGGCGTTTTAATCAGAATTTTTGGCCGCTTTTATGGCCGTCGACTTTTTATATGTTGGGATTTTAACAAAAATAAAAGCATAATTCATACCATAAAACTCTTATTATGTGCACACTAATTATCTTATATAGTTATATGCCTAACAATTGTATATGTTAATTTGAATAATCATAAATTGATTAATTTTATAAACAAGAAAACTATGGTATTACTAACCTTGGGTTGCTCGTCGTAACCTCGCCGTTGATTTTTTCGAGCTAAAGCTTTCGCCGCTTCTACCTGCTCCCGATCATGGAACTCCGCCGAGCAATCAATGTCCTCCACCACCAGTATTGTCCGGTTCGCCGTCGCTACCAGCAACCGCCGCAGCTCCGAATCCGAATTGATGTTAGTCAACTCCAAGTCATATATGTCAAAATTCAAGTAATTCGCCATTGCTGCAATCAAGCTCGATTTTCCAGTCCCCGGAGGACCGTACAGCAGGTATCCTCTCTTCCAAGCTTTTCCTACTCTCCGGTAATACTCTCTCCTCCGCAAAAACCTATCCAAATCCTTCATCACTTTCTCCTTCACACCGGAATCCATCGCCACCGTCTCAAAGGTCGCCGGATGGTCCAGATTCACCGGCGTCCACGTCGTAGGGTATCGTGTATAGCTCGTTTTTCTCTCGATGGTGAACAGCTTCACTGTCTTCTCATTTCGTTTCGTCGTTTTCGCTTCGTTGACTATGAACGGTAAGTAGGAATTCAACGCTAGATCTTTGTGTTTCCGGTGAAACGTGAGTTCCAATGATCGGAGGTCGGATCGGGAAGATCGGCCGTTTTCGTCGTTAACGTAATATTCTCTCGTCGGCTTCTTTTTGGATACCAGAGACCAACTGAATTTGACTCCGTTGTAAACATCTGTATACTCCTCGTCGACTTCCAGAGCAACATTGAACTGCTGCTCGTTAGGGTTTTTGGAGGCCTTCAAACGGTGGACGTCGGAGGAGATTCGGCTGGCGAGATAGAGTTGTGTGGCGGTGTAAATTTCGTTGTCGCTAAACCCTTCGAATTCGTAGATGACGATGGTCAACTGTGTGGAGAACATGTTGAGGAGACTGCGGATTCCGAGACGGATGTAATGACGGGATTCAGGTGGCAAGTAATCACGGGAGACCGTGCGGATCACCATCACCGCCGCGGCGACGGAACCGACGGTGGAGATAACTGTTTTCGCGATGCCGATTCTGGACTCAGTTGACTGGGAAGACATTTTGTATGTCTACGGTCGTTTGTAAGCCAGTAGGATAAACAACTAACAATGGGAATTGGTAAGATCACTTTCGTTTATATGTGAACACAAACTAGCTTAGACCATTGATATTATCATCTTCATATTTTTTTTTATAATTCATTAAAAATCACTGTCTTTTCTCTCTTATATTCAATTAAATAATAATACTTTTTACCTTTTCACTATTTTTTCTCTTTTCTATTCAATTAAATAATAATATTTTTTATATTTTTCACTACTTTTTCTTTCTTCAATTTACTTTAATAAACAGTGTTTTTCTATATTTACAAGTTTCATCAGTTTCTCTATATCTCTCTACTTACAATCACTTTCAACCAATATATAAAGAACTTACTTACATAATTTATAAAGACTCTAATGTGAATGCTCTTAGCTTATTGTCATTTATGTTAAAAATAAACATTTATATTAAAAATAAACATTATAACTAATCTTAGGTAAAAACATAGATATAAATGAACTTTTTATTTATATTTATAAAAAAAGAAAAAATAAGATACATTTAACAAATCCTTAAAAGAGTTCTTTATATACATTATTTGATATTTAATATTTATTTATTAATAAATATCTATTCGCTAATGAATACGTTTTTGTTCTTTAGTTTCTTCTATGTATACTTATTAGTTTTTATCCATAATTTGAATATGTGAATCATAATTGTATGAACTTTCTTATTTATATCAAAATCATCAAGCATAGTTATAACTATTAAAGCCATAATCTGTAATTTGGTTGTAGAGAGCAAATGTTAATAACATGAAATCAAAAATGCAAAAATAAGTAACAGTAGACTATAGCATCTAAAATGACGTTTTGAAAAGTTGATTTGTAAATTACATTATTAGTTGTGTCATTTATATACCAAATGACGTTTGAAAAATAGAAGTTTAAACTGTATAACCAACTTAAAAAGAAAAATGTGCATAAACGGCAAAATGAAAAAAGAAAATACAGAAAGAATATTAGACTATAGTAGTGAATGAACGAGACAAATGATATAATTATATAAATATTCAATATCATGCACAATGTAAACTTGAAAACCGAATTCCACATGTGGTTCAAATGTTAATCCGGTTCAAAGATTCAGAATGTAGCTTAATAATTCGTCTCAATTTATGATTCAATAATAACCATTCTTATATGATAAACCATGAAAACAAAAGCATAATTGGGGAACCTCTAGCTCACATTAGTTTCTAAAAGGTATTAAAATTTTAATTAGTATTAACTTAGAGCATTCACATTAGAAACTCTTTCTGTATCTTTATAATTTATTAAAAATTACTATATTTTTTTTTTCAATGAAATAATATTTTTTAATATCTTTATCATTACATTTTACCTCTCATATTCAATTAAATAGTACTTTTTATACCTTTATCATTCTGTTTTTCTTTTTTCAATTTACTTTAATAAACAATATTTATATATATTTATAAAGACTAAAGTGTGAGTGTAGTTACAATTTTCCTATAATAAAAAATTCTGTCAATATCCCAATGAAAAAATAACTACATATGTGTTTAAGCCGTTTGTCATTATATACTTGTCTCCTTCATGTGTTATTGTAATTCACGAAAATGCTTTTTTGTGTCTGCGTATGTTTATTTTGTGCCTATGTAACACAACAGAAAAAAAACACACACGCATTAAAATCAGGATTGGGCTGGCTAACAGCTATCTTATATTCTTATGGGCTAAATGAGCAAATTGGGCAAGTTTACAATCAGTTTATTTTTTAGCCGACGTTTAAACTGGTATATCCAACCAAAACCACCGTTAGTCCGTTATTACCATCAGAACCAGGTGGCGTGAAGCCGTGAACGTTAACCTGACGTAAACACTGGTAACGGTTCCGTTTACTCATCATCTTCCTCGATTACTTGGCCCCACGGTAACTGATTTCAGAAATGCCGCCGATTGATAGGGACGGTTGCTCCGCCGCATTTTTTTAATTAACATCCTGATTTCACGTTCAACGGTGGTGCGTTCACACGAACAAGTTTTCGCCGATTACAGTTTTAAGGTATCGATCGAGTTTTAATTGATCATACGTTTATTCATATCTTAATCTGTATAGATGCACCGTTTAAAAGTTAAACGTATTCGGTTAAATGTTAGGTATACTTGCTCCGCCTTTTGTATTGTTGAATTAAATTAGGTTATTTGGATTCAACCTTTTGGATTTGGTAGGAACGTTCGGATTGAGCTTAGGGTTTCTGGTTTTGTTGAAAATATGTTGAAAAAAAGTGATTTTTTTTAGTTGACGTTGGCAGAACGATTAATTCATAAATCCGGAAGATCCTGAACAGGATTATAAATCTTTAGATGAAGATGCCTGAACAGGAACACGATCCTGATATTGTTAGATGGGGTCTTCATCATCTGATGGAAGTTTGTTCGGTAACAAATGGTGGATCTCCTGCTGTATTTACTCATTATGACAAAGATTTATCTAGTGTTGAGTATGTGAGTGAAGGTTATTGTGAATCAAACGTTGTCAGTGCTGCAAATGATGAGATTTCAAATAGTGCAAAGATTGAGAGTGATAATAAGCCATCTTGCACTAATGTTGAAAATGATGAAATGATTGCACGTGCTTTTCAAGAAGAATTATCACGACTTGCAGAGGACGAGAATCATGGATCGGTAGAAGAACATTCTCAAAAAGAATCTGTACTGACTCAAGATTGGTTTGCTTCGTCAAAACGACATGGTAATTGTAGTACCGTGAGAGATTAGAAAATCTAATATTTACATACTCCTTGTTTTCATTTTGGAACTGTATTTTGATGTATGTGTCATCAATTTAGAACTGGAGAGCAATCAAGAACAAGATTTGGGAATTGATGAAATATCTGGTGATGATGATGATCAATCATGTACCCCTGAGATGGCAGATGAGTATATTCTTGATGGTGAAGTAGGAAAGAGGATAAATCAAATGTTTCCCATCCGTGTAAGTTTTATTTTGTTACGGGTCTAATCCATATTACGCGTTATTTAATTGTGTTTTTGGACTTTCGGTTTTTTTCTTGATAAATACACTTTCTTAGTTACTATGTCTTCAACTAAGGATATTACACCCGTCAAGTACGTTTATTTAAATACGCGTGCTTGGTGATGAATAAACTCACACACATACTCAGAATCAGTTTGTATTGATATTATACAATTTGATAAATGTTCATATTTTGTGTAATGCAGCATGTTCCTAAGGTAAATGGAGAATTGCCCACTGCAGACGAAGCAACATCTGATCATCAGAGGCTAATGGACAGGTTTCCTCTTCTTTTTATTTTTATTTTTTTATTTATAGTCTATCAATTCAGTTTTTATCTGTTTATGGTTGATTATAATAATGCCTTTGATATTCATTTTCTTTTTTAATGTTCTTATTTTTTCCAGATTGCAGATTTATGATCTAGTTGAACTTAAAGTGTCAGGGGATGGTAACTGTCAGGTTTGAATTCACATGCTTCTTATCCTGATACGCGTTCATTATTTAGGGTTTTGTCAATCTTACAGAAATTCATTGTATTTTGAGATATTTTTTATCTAGTGCTTATTCAAATATATTAATCTTACATAAATGACATTAGTGTTAGTGTTACTTTATCCTGATCCTGATTTCTTGTTTAGTTCCGCGCTTTGTCAGATCAAATATACCGCTCTAGTGACCACCACAAGCTTGTGAGAGAACAAGTTGTTAATCAGGTATAAACAAATATTAATTTAATTTCTATATTAATCTCTTGCTGATACAAGATTAGATATTAATGATCTCTTATTGGTTGTGTGATCAGCTCAAGTTTCGTCCTGAACTGTATGCAGCTTATGTTCCCATGACTTATGATGAATACTTGAAGAAAATCAGCAAGCATGTTACATTTCATTTGTATTTAACGCGTATTTTTTATTTTGTTTCTAATGTCTAAAATCATTACAGGGATGGCGAATGGGGTGATCATGTCACATTACAGGCTGCTGCTGATGCGGTATTAACAATTTTTTATTAAATAATATTAACACAAAAACTACACTCCTTGTTTCAACTATTGATCTCATGTTTCTTGTTATTACAGTTTGGAGTCAAGATTTTTGTGTTAACTTCATTTAAGGATACATGTTACATTGAGATTCTACCATCTGCTCAGAAGTCGAAGAGAAGTAAGTTTGTTTATTGTTTTATTTTGCTTGTCACACCGCATTTAAAAAAATGAGTTAATTACATAAATGGTCCCTGTGGTTTGAGTAAAGTAACAAGTTTGGGTACTAAAGTTTAAAAGTAACAAGTTTGGGGTCTATGGTTTTAATTTTGTAACGAGTTTGGGTATTAAGGTTAACTTCCGTTAACTTCTCCGTTAAGTTAGGGTGAAAATGACCAAAATACCCTTTCACTTTTCACTGGTTATTCAAAAAATCAAAGGTTATTTTGGTCGTTTCTCTTGGATTTAACAAAAAAGTTAACGACAGTTAGCATTAATACCCAAACTTGTTACAAAATTAAAACCATAAACCACAGACTTGTTACTTTTAAAACTTAGTACCCAAACTAGTTACTTTGCCCAAAGCATAGGGTCCATATGTGTAATTAACTCTAAAAAAATTATCAAATCTTGCTAAATGCCACTTGATCTGAACCACCTGCAGTCATTTTCTTGAGTTTTTGGGCTGAGGTGCATTACAATTCAATTTATCCAGAAGGAGGTATGTTAAGTGATCTAATTTACATTGCTACATATACACATGAACAAAAATGAAATTTAAAATCAAATCAACTTAATTATGGTGAGGTGATATTTTCAAGTATATGAATTAGTGGTGTTGTGTTGAATTTCATTTTCACTATGTTTTATTACACAGAGCTGCCAATTATGGAGTCCAAAAAGAAAAAGAAATGGTGGATGCTTGGAAGTTAAATGATATTTAGACAAACTGTGTACATAAACTTTAAAAGAATGAGAAAATTAGGATTGATGTATAGACTTCATTTTGTATGTTTACCATTCTTTCAGTTACTTTAATTTATAGAGCCATCTTGTAGACATTAGTAATATTATAGATTTTGCAGAGTATAGGAAAACTAAATAAATAAACATTTGAGATGTTTGACAATGTCTTTGTTATGTCTACTAAAATATATTCGAAAGGGTCTGCATGACAAAATGGCACTGAACCATTAAGAGGTCTGACGGAAGATAGACTCTGAATCATTCAACGAATCAACATGTTTTTAAAACTTACATAGGTTGCATGAACCATTAAGAAGTGTAATCAAATAACCATTGTTTTTTACCCATTAAAAGGTTTCCAAACAACCTATATTAGTAGACATCATTAAAAAAAAGAAGAAAAAGTTTACTTGTAGCACAGCTTACAAACTTGATCAACCTGTCATTCAAATGATATTTTAAAGCATAGATTTTATAAGTAAAAGGCTCTTTTAAAATACACATTAAAATATCATTTGAAGGCTTGCTATACAAACAATTTACGTAAGCACCAATTCAAGCTTTTCTAATTAGTGGTCATAACTTTAGGACTCAAACAAAGCAACCATCTATTCTCTGCAACAACTGGATCCAAAAGAGTTTTCTTCAACTCCTCTTTTATTGACCTCTCAAAAACACCATTTTTTGGGGTCAATGCTCTCTCTAAGCGCAGTGATGATTCCACCAAACACTCAACACTCTCATCTTCCACAATCGCGTTCAAAATCTCCAACACGTGGCTCATTTTGGGTCTCGTTTTTGGTTGTCTTTGCAAGCATTTGTTAGCCAATGCTGCTAGCTTTTGAGCCGATTTAATTGAGTAATTACCTGCAAGCTGAGGGTCTAGAATCTTCTGGAACTTTCTTGGATCATTGGAAAGATGTGGTCTCACCCAATCCAAAAGCTTTTGTTCGTTTTTTGGCTTGTTACGGTCAAACGGTCTTCGACCCGTGATAAGTTCATATAAAAAGATCCCAAAACTCCAAACATCGCTTTTGTATGTTAACCGTCCTGTTTGGACGTATTCTGGAGCCGCATATCCAACTGTTCCAACTACCTATTAAAATTAAATAAACAATTTAATTCAAGCTATAGTTATTTGGGTTATTTTGCAGACCCTTTATACATAAATAGTTGAAATTAAGGTTTTAACATACTGCTGTTGATATATGGCCCAACTCATCTGACGGGCCGAGTCGGGCCAGCCCAAAATCAGATAATTTAGCATTCCAATTCTCGTCCAATAATATGTTTGAAGATTTGAAATCTCGGAAGATTATCTGCAGATCAATAACAAGATCATGTCAAGTGTCAACAACTTGTGGGTCAATAAACAATAACTTTCCTAATGGGCTATTTGAATCTAAACGGGCCCATGTTTTGGGCCATTGCAGCCTATCACTGGTACCTGAAATTCCATTCCTTCATGGAGATAAGTCAAACCTCGAGCAGCATCTTGAGCAATTTTGACTCTGGTTGACCATGGAAGAGGCGTACGGAATCTAGATAAATGATCTTGAACACTTCGGTTTGGCATATATTCATACACAAGAAGCCGTTGGATCCCTCGTTCGTCATCTTCAGAGCTATATCCCACAAGTTTGACCAGATTTGGATGGTCAACAAACCCCAAAACATTTACCTCTGTCAACCATTCTTTGTGGCCCTGAAAAAACAATCAAAATGGAATCTTAATATCATGTTTTGTTATAAGCCATTGTACAGTTACATGTATAAACCATACCCCACTTTGATGTACTTTTAGAATCTGTAAATAATATTATTAGATGCTTCCTTACTATTTCTAGCAATTATTTTATTGATGTGTGAAATTCCTTGATAAGTTCAATGGGATTATTATTTATATCTATAACAAAGTTGAAACAGAATTTTACATAAATAATGAAGTTCAAGACTACATTCTTTGGCTCCAAGAAGTCAAATCATGCTGATCTGTTTATACCTAATACATTTGAATTAAAAAATATAAAAATTGAATATTTCTTAACAGTTTAGCACGCTTCTTCATGCTGTGACACTTGTTCTATAGTTTATTTGGGAAACTAGTTTAGACCAAAACTTACATAACTTTTAAAGTTTAAAAGCCAAAACCAAATAAAGAAGTCGAATCATTACAACTATCATGCATGTAGATCCTGATACCAGAAATCAAACATAAACATTCATATAAATCCGAGAAAAACAACCATAAAAAGGGTGATATTGACTAAAAACAAGCTTTAAATTCTACACAAATAATTCATGTGTCCATATTCAAAAAAACAAAAGTAGAAGGACCAAAAAGTAAACCTGCAATCCTCTTGTACTAAGTTGTTTAACAGCAACATCAATCTTCTGGCCTGAACCGTCAGTTTTACGTATCACCGCCCGAAAAACGCCTCCAAAACCGCCTTCACCAATCATCAAAGCCCGGTTAAAATTCCTTGTGGCGGTTTTCAGTTCAGCAATTGAAAACTCTTTGAGATTATTATTACTTCTGCCACTCGGGTTTTGAGTCAAACTTGTGAATGAAATCCTTGCGGATGACGCGTTGCTAACATCAGACATATCCATTGATGTAAAGTCAGAACCTGATTTCGTCCCATTTTGACCATTTGACATCAAGGATCGAACCGATGTTGACTTTGTGTTCTTTGGTTCTCCATTTTTATCACCATGAGAGAAGTAGAAACAATTCATAACCTTCATGGTTCATAAAGATTCTACAACCATACTCTATTTTTCAGTTTTTCACTGCATATAGACACATGAAACCAAAAAATGTTACCATCAAATTTATGTAGTTTTACTTTACTAAAATTTGGAAAAAATGACAAGTTTGGTGAGTATTGGTGGTTTTCAAAGATCTAATCTTGCAAGTAAATGGGACCAAGAATCATGTGTTTGTTTCTTCTAAAGCATATAAACGGACCCACAAATAGAAAATGGTAAATAATGTATTGAATACGGTTTTGAATTGATATTGAAAGTTGAAATAACTCTGATAATTTCGATCTAATTAGTAGCTGATCAATGATACAAGATTGAAGATTCAACTGTAATTATTTACCTTTCCTAAATTAAACAATCTTTCTCCATCTTATGGAGAAAAAAGCACTACAAAAGGCTCGCCTGATTTTGAAATGGATGGAATTTACGAAGAATACACGATCGATGGTGAATTTAAGAAAATTCAAAATTAGATTCTTAAATTCATGAACTATGATCGAAAATTGACAAACAATATCTACTGTTGACGAAGATCACGACCGATATGCAATACAATCAGTAAACACACATATTCTGTGATTAATGAGTAAAAAAACTTACCTTTTACAATTTGCGTTGCCGGAATCAAGAACTATATGGCTCCAAGCCCTAAAATTTCGGAAATCTAAAAAATTGATAAAGTTATACAGACAGGCAGATGGAATTTAGTTTACCAAACACATCTTATTATCAACCATTAAAAACTGCACAGAGCGATGATGGTGATGAAGATGATGACCAATATATGGAGGGAGAACTGTGACATGTATGTTTTTTAAATTGTTTACTAACGATTTTTCTTCCTTGGTAACCAGTGTAGGTTGATGACGAACATATTACGCCTTCTTGCCGACTTTTTTATTTTTTTTGGAATTGATGAATTTTAAATAGCTTATGTGATTAGAATTAGGGTAAGTTTGTAAAAATGTAATTAACTTTAATTTTGTTTTAATTAAATTACTCATATTTTTTATTTTATTTTTAATTAGGTTATTCATATTTTATTTTATTTCAATTATGTCATTTTACTTTAAATAAGTGTTTCAATCCTATACAAAACAAACAAACATACCCAGTAAAATCCTACTATGAATGTGTTTTAATCCTATACATTATATCTAAAAAATTAGGTTATCATTACATTTGAAATTTTATTTTTTTACTTTTTTTCAAATTATGGTGGTTGATTATGTGAATAAAAAATAAAAAAAAATTAAGAATTTAATAGGTAAAAGGTATAGGATTAAAACACATTCTTAAAGTTGAGTGACCTAATTAGAACAAAATTAAGTATGAATAACCTATTTGAAACAAAAAAAAAATATATGAGTGACATATTTAGTTAAAAGCTGAAAGTTAGTTACATTTATATAACATTTTCCCTTAAAATTATTCAAACGTTTCAATTCTTAACTAATCATATTCACAAAGAAAATGTATATGTTATTGTTTAACTTTTATAAACTATATTATTGTTTAACTTTTAAAACTAACTTTTAGGTTATGCTAAGGAGGCATAGGAAGGGTACGTATCAAACGGTCCCGATTGAGCTCATTCTATCGGCGTTGAAACCATCTCGTCGAATTCTTTCCCGCCCCAAAAAACTTAAGCCTCCACCCTACCCCACATCACCCCAAAAATCGTAAAAGCTAAACCCCGAAATCTAAACCCTAAAAGCTAAGATGAAAGGGTTCGACGAGACGTATCTAACGCCGCTGAAATGAGTTTAATCGGAGTTCGTTTGAGTCGGCTATGAGAAAATTAAAATCCTTCCTACCCTTCCTACAATAAGGATCCTTTCTATTTGATCATGACCCTATAATGTAAATGTAAATAGAAATGAGTGGCTTAACTGTATTGAGAATCGTTTGAGGCCTTTTTTTAAACGTCTCTTAGTTGAGTCAAGCCTGAAGCGTCAAAATCAGTATGGACGGTTGACATCCCGTTGCTCACTCACGTATTAGAAGTGGTTTCAAACGCTGTTAAAAAAAAAATTTATTTTTGTATATGTATATAATTCTTGTATGTGGATAGATATATTTAGATTAAGTTTATCTTTTTAGCTTTATGTAATGCAAATAATTTTTACTTGATTTTTGCTTCTCTGGATGAATGCTAACACGAGAGAACACACGAGTATTTATACTTGTCTGGATGAATGTTAACAATTTGTATTATGTTCATTTCTTTCATTTTGTTCTTGTATGGAAACTTACTTAGGCCCTGTTTGTTTACATCTGAATGGGGTCTGAATGGCCTCAGGTCTGAATCGTTCAGATTCAGACCGTTTG
>WOUH02000009.1:9901862-9918785 GCA_009936405.2 Stevia rebaudiana
ATCTCATCTGGGTTATCTTGAATCATTTTCAAACACACATCCAACACATCATCTTGCTTCAATCTTCCCATTTGCAGTATTTGCTAGTGAAATAAATCAAAACACATTTGAGAGATAGACATTGAGATGTGAATGGTCTTGAAGAAATACATGGTAAAGATGCGAACACTAGACCCAATTAAGTAAAACAATGTACTCACCAAAAACAAGCTCTTTATGTATACCTGATTAATCTCATCTGGGTTATCTTGAATCATTTTTCAAACACACATCCAACACATCATCTTGCTTCAATCTTCCCATTTGCTTCTTAAAATGAATATTCATTCTTTTCCGGTTCCCTTGCATATCAATCTTCTTCAACAACGAAAAAAAGTCCCCAAGATTCGGCTTCCCTGCCTCCACCATAATATTTCCAATAATCTCCTTAAACTCCTTACTTGAATCCTCATACGGATCGGTTAGATCTTCTGAAAAAATAGTGTTGGATAAAAGATTTAACGAGGTTCTAAATGCGGCACGACCGATGTCTAAATGCGGCACGACCGATGTCTACATAATCTTTCGAAAGACTAGCTTTCTCACAGTATGCTATCAGCTCTTCAACTTTCTGGCTCCTCAAGTGATGGTTGACACTTCAAGAGAGTTGTTCGAGAAGATGTTGGAGTTCAAGATCCTTCTAAGAGTGCGCCACTCGGTGCATACCGGGAGCCATACAACTGAAAAATGGGCTTGGTTCTGGGCATGCAACGCATCAGGAACATGACGCGTTGAAAAAGCAAGATCTTGCTTTTGGAGTACTTCTTTGGCCGCAGTGGCCGAAGAAATGACAAGCGTGGTGATCTGACCAAGTTTTAGTGACATGACCGGGCCATGGGTTTTGGCTAGCTTGGCCAGGGACCGGTGTGGTTGGTCCCCGAGTAAGTGCAGGCTCCCGATGATAGGGACCCGTGTTGGGCCCGGAGGTAAGTTCTTCGGTATCGTGACACCAGAAATTCCATTGATGGGTGTCTAGCTTTGATGTTTTGGTGTGTGTTGTGCCTAAGGATGTTTTTGTTTATATCACAAGTGACGAATAAAACTAAAAAAAGTAAACGCTCATGCTATTGTTAACATTATATTAATGTTATCCATTATTTTAAACAAAGAAAATCAAAATTGTGTTACACAATGATCTTTTTTTCCTAGAATATGTATCCAGCCGGCACCATTTTGCTATCGTGCTGGAAAACGTGACTCTCCACGTCGCAATAGCGTCTTTCGTTACTATGTTAATGGAATTTAATGTTTCATGATGCATGTTTTATTCAGTATATAGGGCCAGCCCCGGCCCAAAGGTGGGGCGAAGTGAGCTATCGCCCTGGGCCCGATATTTTGAGGGAGCAAATTTTTTAAACAAATCTCATTATAATAATTTCTTCCTACTTACTTTCACCAAATTATCATTGAACATAGTGGTTAAGATATTTCATTTTATACTAAGAGATCACAAGTTCAAGATACATCTCATGCGTCTCATTTAAATTTTGATTAATCAATCATTCTCTTACTTATTTTAATTCATCTTTTAATAAAATTCCAAAAAAAAAAATCCTTAAAAATATACAAAAATATTAAAAAAACATATTTATGCTGTTAATTTTCACAAACTTTTAGAAAATTGTTGGCAAATTGGATTTTAATAATTCAAACTATGACACATTGACTACTAATAATCCGAACTATTACTTTGGTCAAGAATAATCTCAACTATCACTTTAGTTGCCAGTAGCAATCCCATAAGCAAAATTATCAAATATTTACACTTGATTTACATATGATTTGTATCAAAATGATAATTATAAGCAAAAGACAAAAACGTATAAGCAAAATCGAGTACAAATCATTTGTAAATCAAGTGGAAATCTTTGATAATTTTGCTTATGGGATTGCTATTGACAACCAAAGTGATAGTTAGGATTATTCTTGGCCAAAGTGATAGTTCGAATTATTATTAGCCAATGTGGTATAGTTCGGATTATTAAAATCCAATTTGCCTATAAAAAAAGCGTTTATTTCACATGTAAAACTAGTTTCCATGTAAACACAATTATAAGCCATTCTCATAAATAAATTAAAAAAAATTGAAAAAACTTTGAAAATAGGCTGAAAAGTAAAAATAAAAAATAATTCCCAAAAATAAATCCTTTTCATTTAAAGCCTGATACATGTTTTAATATAAAAAAGCTCAAAAAAATTATGTAGAGAAAAGGTTTTTCGCATATGAAAACAAAGTTTTATGTATTTTTCAGATGCAAAACAAGTTGTTCCCCTATTGTGTATTTTTTGCTGTTCCTTAATGAACTTTACTCTATTAAATATAGTTTTAAGTTCCTATGAAACAAAAGTCTTAATACTATTAGGAAAAACTTAAAAGGGTAATAAACCCTCTCCCTAATGGAGGAGGAACACTCTTATCACACACCCTCAACTACCATCACTTTAATAAATAAATTTTGCCGCTTAACAAGTACTCTTAACCATCCTTAACTAATCTAAGTATTGGCGTCACTTCTTTTCATTTTTCATTTTTAATTAGAAACATAATTAACACAAAAACATAAAACTTTAATTTAAAAACATGTGAATTTATAAATAATACACCAAAAACTAAAGTAATTTTTTTCCTACATGAAGTAAAAATTAAACCATGAATTTCAGATAATCCCTAAGAAAATGCGATACTTTCATATTTAAAAATTATGCCTCAGTCATTCTTAAAATTCGTTTATAGCCATGCTCGTGAATTCTGTTTCATTTCATCGGACTTTACGGTATACCTTCATACAAAAATGTTATGCTTTTTAAATTACGTCATTTCTAATCTCAGTTGTTGAGTGGTACAAACATTTTGTTATACGAGCTCAAATTTTGTCCCAAAAATTGTTTGGATAGAGGAGTCGACATTTTGTTTGACCACGAGCCACAAATGAACCCAAGTCACCTCATCTTCAATCGTCCAAGGTTTTTGACTCATGTAGAGACGTCATAAGAGTTAGAAGAGATTGTAATTATGGTGTAATTTTGTAACCCAGGGTTCTAAATTGTGCAAAGGTAATATAAGATGTTTATATAAGAACTTTTTTTCCGACTTCACCAACGCCCATAAAACTATGCGGTATGACTAGGTGAATGAGCATGTCACCTATGCGTCAGTGCGTCACGCAGAAAAGAGAAGAAGTCATTTTGGCCACTCAATTAGAGGGAAATGCTCAAGTGAGTGTGGTGTATGATAATTGATAAAATGGTTAAGAGGTGTATTGCGATTGGTTGATAGGGGACGATGTAGGAGTGTGGGTGGGTGGTTGACCATGCCTACCATGAAACATACCGGGATAGTCATACAACTTGTATCCTTCATCTTTTTTGAAAAGCAACTTGTATCCTTCTACCCACTAAGGCTATGCATAATGGGACGTGGGAAGAGGGGGAGAGGGGCTGCAACGCCTCTGCACGCCGAAACAAGGGGGCGTGGAGGCCGGCGTGGAGGGGGATGGCGTGGTGTGGAGCACGGCGTGGAGGGGAGGGAGGGAAGCTTCTTTTGACGTTGGTGTGGGCCCCAACCCCACAATTTGACCGTTGGGATGTTTAAAAAATATATATATATTTTTTAAACTTTATATATAAACACCACAATCTCAACCCATTTTTACAACACTATCTTCGATATTCATCTAAACACCCACTCTCTTTTATATTTTTTCAAAAAAAAAAGCGGAGGACCCAACAGATTTGTATTCTTCGTCTTCCGATTCGAGTGAATGAGATGAGTTGTTCATAGCAGCGGTTGGGCCGTAGTGCAGCATTATACCTAACAGATTGCTAGACCGATTCAGAGAAAAACTTATAAAAATAGTGACCGTGAAAAGGCTTAAGAACTCTTGTTCAAAGATTATTTTTCTGATGAGCAGACGTATAATGAGCAATAATTTACACGCCGTTTTCGCATGAGTCGCAATCTTTTCCTCCGTATATCTTCCGACCTCGCAGAACAGGACGAGTATTTTCAACAAAAATATGATGCGAGGGGCAAACTCGGTTTTACAAGCCTGCAAAAATGCATGTCCACTATCCTTCAACTAGCTTACGCCACTTAAGCGGATTCGTGGGATGACTATTTAAAAATGTCAGAGAAAACGTCACGTGACACCCTTAACCATTTTTGTAAAGGTTTGCTTTAATTTTTTTTAGATTTTTTATAATTTATTTTTATGTAAAATATTTTAAATATACAAAATTATAGGTATTATTCGGCTATACCGAGACAAATATATGCGGAGGCCAAATTTTTACGATGTTCAGCAGCTTTATGACCACCATCAGGAGCGACATGGTTTTCCGGGTATGCTTGGAAGCATCGATAGTATGCACGTGAAGTGGGATAACTGCTCAACTGCATGGAAAGGTCAATTCCAACGAGGCGATCACAATAGACCTAGTATCATGCTAGAGGCAGTGGCATTTCAAGATCTCTGGATTTGGTATTCGTTTTTTAGTGTAGCCTGGTCGAGTAACGATATCAACGTTTTAAACCAATCTCAGGTATTTAATGACATGGAAAACGACACTGCCCCTGGATCTTCATTTTATTGCAACGACACGTTTTACAAATACGGGTACTATCTCAGTGATGGTATTTATCCTAAATACGCTACGTTGGTTAAATCTTATTCAACCATGGACGATGATAACGATAAGCGTAACTACTTTAAGAAGGGACAAGAATCAGCTCGAAAAGATATAGAATGGGCATTTGGGATTCTTAAAAAGAGGTGGCATATAACTGCTAACCCGACACGTGCTTGGATGCTCAACAGAATAAGGAACGCAATGTATGCTTGTTTGATTTTACACAACATGACTATAGAAGAACAAGGACGTGCCATTTGCGAATACTATGATGAGCCGGATGAGAATCAACATGTCGAGATCAGCGATGAAGAGAGACAAGCAAACCGCGCGTACATCCACAACGAAGAAGTACACACAAACCTTAAAACAGATTTGATTGAATACCTTTGGAGCAACCGTCCAAGTAGTATGCGAGACCCACCCGTTTGATTTCTAATTATGTAGTTTGTTAAATTATGATTTTTTTTAGAATATTTGAATGTTTAATTATGTATTTTTTTATGAATATTTGAATGTTTAATTATGTTTTTATAATTTAAGTGTTTTTTTACTTTTAATAATTATTTAAATTAAAAGAATTAAAAAAAAAATCAATCATTAAAATAATCAATACATTTTCCCTCTCCACCACTTACTACTACACCCATTTTCCATCATCACTTCTCTCTCTTTCGTGACACTGACACGTCATACTCCGCCCGTTTTCAAAGCCCAAGTTCTAACTCAAAACTTTTAGTTGCATATATTCTTATTTTCTTTGATCCATATTTAAGCTCACTCCCCCGTTTCTAAAACCCTAACATCTCGTTCATCATCACTCCAACCTGCAACACTCTAATCTTCAGATCGGCGAAAATGTCGATGTCAAAGGGTTCGAAGATGCTTCAGTTCATAAACTACCGTATGAGGGTCACAATCCAAGACGGCCGTCAACTAGTTGGTAAGTTCATGGCCTTCGACCGTCACATGAACCTCGTAATTGGCGACTGCGAGGAATTCCGTAAACTTCCTCCTGCGAAAGGTGCGAAGAAGAACGAAGAACGCGAAGACCGACGGACTCTCGGTCTCGTTCTGTTGAGAGGCGAAGAAGTAATTTCCATGACCGTTGAAGGCCCTCCGCCACCTGACGAGAACCGGGCTAAAGCCGTCGGAGCTGCAGCGCTAGCCGGTCCTGGTCTAGGTCGTGCTGCCGGCCGTGGGATTCCTACCGCGCCTTTGATTCAAGCTCAACCGGGACTAGCTGGACCTGTTAGAGGAATTGGTGGACCAGCTCCGGGCATGATGCAACCGCAGATTTCTCGACCTCCGGTTCCTAATCTGTCAGCTCCACCGATCAATTACCCGCAGGCTCCGGTGATTAGACCTGGACAGATGCCGTATCCTGGTCAGGGTCCTCCACGGGGACCTCCGCCGCAGATGCCGCCTCAATTTGCTCAACGGCCGCCTGGGCAGTTTCAGGTGCCTCCTGGGCAGTACGGGCTGCCCGGTCAGAGACCGATGGCTCCTCCGCCACAGATGATGAGGGGTCCGCCTCCACCAGGAGGTGGTCCGCGCCCTGGTGTGCCTGGTCCACCACCACCAGTTCGACCTGGGCTGCCGCCACCCGGTGGTCAGGTTCCTGTTTTCGGACCACCTCGTCCCGGTATGCCACCACCACCAAACTCACAGCAACAGCAGCAGCAGTGATCGGTACGTGTGGTCTTTTGTAATACTATCTTTTTTAGTATTTGATGGTGCTATAATTGTGGTCCTTTTGTTTGGATTAGTTTGTTTTCTCTGTATTGATCTGCATGTGGATTTATATGTTGGTTAAACTTAGAGACTGCATTGGTCAAAACCATGCTTTAATTATACTGATTTTAAAGAGTTATGGTGCTAGTCTTATGTTGGATGATCTAACTGAATAGTTGGCATATATCACACAATCCACATTGGGAACACATGTATTTTCACATAATGAGATTAATTTAAATATACTTTCTCTCTAGTTCTCTATAGTTCATACGATAAGTATCTGTTCCTATTATATTCTCTGTGCTTAATTACTTTTTAATTTTAAAGAAATCCTATCACCATCAATCTACCGTGAGTCGTATTCTTGCATGTGACAATTAGCTGAAATATATTTACCAGAAATTGATCCACGTAGTGAGTCATTTGCTAGCATAAAAGTAGCCATGCTATATTTATTTTCCAAATTTGAAATTTTTTTTATATCTATCAAATGTATTAATATTTTTTTTATAATTGTGCTTTCCTTGTGTCGGAAGTGCACTATTTTTGCAGCTCGCGTCTAGGGGACATGTGGGCCTTTTGCGTTTGAAACTTTAACTACATAGGTTTGTGTCATGAATGTTAGATTTAGTGTAACTTCTTAAAACCCACTAATAACATTGACTTTTGTGGTTGCTTTCATAAGTCTATTGTGCACTTTGTTCAGTGTTAACTCTGACATACTAATTATCTTACTTGTTTCTTCTTGATCATTAGATATAGAATTACTAGTTATGTGTTTATCACTGAACAAATGACAAATCTATTATTTGATGAAGAAATTAACTTTCTTTGGCTGTAAAAAAGGGTAAATGCAGGGTACCCCTGACCCCACTCTCAAAAGAGTTGTTTTTTAATAAAAGTTAAACATGCTTGTGTTAAAACAGATTCTACTTTTCATTTGAATTTGAATAACATGAGACATATTTTCTTATAAAGATGTGAATATCTGTCATATTGCCTTTATTATCATTTTCTTATTGTGGCTAATGTCAACACTTTTGTCGTATGTGTCAGGGTTGTGTTTGTGTTTGGAATCTGGTAATTTGCGAAGATTTTCTACTGGAATTTCATACGCGGTGAACGTCTTACCTTGAATTTTCAAATAGAGTTTGCATTAGTGAAGCATTAGATATTGTCAGGCTTTATTCTGTTATGTTGTTTTTAACGACCGTTATAATCGTTGAATACCATTTTGCAGAAAAGTTCAAATCTAAAATTAACCACTGGTGCGTGTGATCTTTATGGCTACAAGTATTTTCTGTTTCCTTTATTTCGTTGGTCTTTTTTTTCTAAGGTTTGAATCTTTTGATTGTTTGCATTGGGTTTGATTAAGGGCTGTTTGGCAACCTTCGCGCTTCAGTAAATGCTGAGCCAATAAGAGGTCTGACTGTGTATGAGACTCTAAACCAGTTAAGTTTTGAGGTAGCAGTTCCAAGCTTCCAATCTCTAAGAAACATGTGTTCCAATTGTTTGGTTTTTCATATAATTAGTTTTGTAGGGGTGTTCACGGTTTGGTTTAGAAGGTTTTTGGGTCAAACCGTAAACCAAACCGTTAGTAATAGTTTTTGGTTATTGAAAACCTAAACCGTACCTTTTAAAAATTGAAATTAAACCATTAACGGTTTGGTTTCACGGTTTGCAAACAAAGTTATTAAGTTTGTTTAACAATCTTATTAAAGCTTTAAAATGTCAACATAATTTTTTCAAACATAAGCTTTTTGTGCTTTTGTGTTATCTGTGATGAAATTAGCCGAGCCGTTTAGCTCATTTGTAGCTATGAAGTAATAAATAATTTCAATATCAAAACTCTTAGGAAACTATTTTGTCAGTAAATTTCAGAGAAGGAACAGATTATATATATATATATATATATATATATATATATAAGTAATGAAATATATGTAATATTAAAAACTTCTAACATATATGAATTTAACGTTCTGATCCGGTTTTGACTAGTTTTATAAAGTTTGAAAACTTTAAAACCGTAAACCAAATTGTTCATTACGGTTTGAAGTATTTCAAACCGGCCGACCGAAAGTTACTTAAAAAAACCGACCGGGAAACCAAACCGTGACCGATTTGGGCAACCGTGAACACCCCTAGGTGTTAGCTCTATAGATATTTTTAAGTTTAATTTTATTTGAATTATCATTATATTGAATGAAAATACTTGTCATATTCATTAATATATGGGACCTAATACATTTAGTCAAGCTAGTTGACAATTGGTTCATTTATATTTATACACGTCCAAAAATTTGATTGACACTTGATAAGGGACCGGTAACCAGTATGTACTTATTAGATTATAGATATGAGTTTTATTGTACAAGTTGTATCATGTGCAACTTTAAATCCACAAGATTCACGATGAAAAGTGTATGTAGATATTTTGACAATTTCCTGATTAATGTACTAGTTTTTAGTAAGGTACATATATTTTACTGCATTTAGCTTTATGTGAATTAGTTTATATTAATGGGATTTTTTTTTTAAATGATTGATTAAAGGGCTTTGTATGAACTTTAAATTGATACTTAATGATAATACTTATACATTCCTTGATAAGTTCTTCAATAAGCAAGCCAGGCAAAACCAATGAGTTTACAATTTACAAACATTATTTAGCCGGCCATCCATTTACCTGTGGAGAAAAGAATTCAGCATTTGTCACATTTGTTGCAATTTGCAAGCATCGCTAACTATGAGATCGATTATGACATTTAATTTGACATGTAATTCAACGCTGCCATCGTGAATTAATGATACCATTGAGTTAAAGGGTTAACATGACTTATCACCAATATCATATCTTCTCATATCGCCAAAATATTATTACTTCATAGATGAAGTCATTATACTTTGTATACATAGGTTCGGACGGTTTATGCTTTGATACACTCTAAAGCTGATTCTTATACTGGATACGTATGCCAAGGGCTAACGTTCTTGATTGTATGTCATATTCTCATAATTTTAATGCATGAGAATGTTTATACACACCGAACACTCCTTAGCTATTTCATACATGATGGTCATTGCCCTAATGACATGGTCAGATTTGCTAGTTTATAAACAAAAGTCACCTTATTGTTAAGTCAGATCTTAGACGTCACTGTTTAACACGTTAAACACACCTACACCCGATGAGACCCTAGTGCTGAAATTGGCCAATATGAAATGGCCTAACATTGTGTTTAACTGTTTATACACCAAAGACTCCCTATTATCATATCATATCGTATCAAACAATGTACACTCTAGTCATACTTGGTTTGAACTTTGAAAATTCAATTTTGTAAACCAATGCATATTAAAATACTTGTAATTTACATGCTTCGCCTCCTCCCGTAGCTACACTTTCAGCTACAACTGCCACAGGAATTAGGTAATCACCATACAAAATTTCAAAACAAGCATATAATTTTTCTGTTCTATACACTTCAACAAAAGTAACTACTAATTATTTCATAGATTTAGTTGCAATGACTCAACGATTTTCTTAAACTCTTTCGTTAGTAAAAGAATTTGAATAAATAAATGTGCTGTTGTTGATTATTAAATTAAAGTAATAAGAGATTTAACTTTTTAACAGATAAAAAAAACTGTATGTTTGTTTACTTTCAAGATCTATTTATGAATTGTAGTAGAAGATATACTTTTAATAATATCTATTATATATTTAAATAGACCGTGTCAACAAATTATCAAATAGCACACGTTAAAGTGAAATCAAACAAGTGGCAATCATGTAATTTGTAGCTTGAATATGTCAAAAACTGGTACACAGATCTATCTAAGGAGAACAGTGTCAATGCCGGCAACTGGCCAGAATCCCTCATAAATCATAAAACTAATCTCGTTTCTCTGTCAACTTTATGCACGTTCAATCACGAACTGCAGGTTGTTTCTAGCCGGAGAATGACCGGAGAAAAATTACTCGCCGCCGTAGCTATTGCCGTTGTGTTGCAGCTGCTTCATTCGCCGGAGTTTGTACACTGTCAAGTAGTCGGCGACGAATTCGCCGGTCAGATCAACGATACCGCGTTTCTCCCGTTTGTCACTCAACAAGTATACAGCAGTCTCTCCAATATCACTTCTACGATTCTTAATAGCGATGTCGGAAATCGGGCTTCTTTCTGCGTTAAGGATAGGTAACTACGTTGTGTGCATTTGCTTAGAATCTGTGTGATGCTGGTACAAGATGTATTCATCATTACTTATTAGTTATTAGTAGGTGCTAATTAATCGGCCTGAAGTTCGTTCTAATTTAAGCGGATAATTTCCATATTAATGATTTAATTGTTGAGCAAACGTTCAGTTAATTTAAGGAAACGGTAAGTTATAACCATATCAAGCCTTGTATAGTTCGAGCAGACTACGATGTTGTTACATTTGAATCAGAATTTCCAATCAATTTTGCAATTGGAAATAGCATGTTTGAATCTAGAGCTCAATTTGAACTTTAGAGTCAACATCAAGATATTCATTGGATTAAGGGGGATGAATATTGCTTTTTGCAATTTAGGATGAGTTTGATTGGATTCTCTAAACTTTTTATGCTATGCTTTTTAGGGAAGTTGAGTGGGATCGAGCTTTCAATTTTTCTTCCAATTTGGACTTCTTGTCTTCTTGCATTCTGACAACCAATGGTATGAGCTCCAATCTCTTGAAAATCATTTAACCTAATCTGTATTAGCTTCATGCTCTGTTATTCCTATAATTTCTAAGATAACATGTTGTTGACATGAATTTGTCAGGAGATGTCACACGGCGCGTGTGTAATTCAGCAGAGTTGAAATTCTACTTTGGAGGTTTCTTTTCAGGCAACAGTTATCTAAAGACTAACAGAAACTGTAATATCACATCTAGGGTTTCTGGTTGTGAGCCAGGATGGGCTTGTGCCATGTCACCCACTGAGAATACTGACTTGAGAGATTCCAAGAATATTCCTGCCCGAACTGAGGACTGTAAACCTTGTTGTGAGGGTTTCTTCTGCCCAAGTGGTCTTACTTGCATGATACGTAAGTATTTACAACTTCTTTTAATGTTAATCATCAAACACAAATAGACAATATGTTTACTAACATTTTTTGGATATTATATCTGTTATAGCTTGCCCATTGGGTGCACATTGCCCAACTGCAACCCTTAATAGAACTACTGGCAGATGTGAACCGTACGTTTTATCGCCTAATCTGAGCGCGTATTCTTTTTCACTGTTTTACATATTATTTATTTTGAGAAACTCAATTATAGTTAGTTTATATGCAGATATTCTTACCAACTGCCTCCTGGAATGCCTAATCATACTTGTGGTGGAGCAAACATGTGGGCAGATATTCGAACTAGTGGCGAGCTGTTTTGTTCATCAGGATCATATTGTCCAACAAGTACACAACAAATAACTTGCAACAAGGGGTATAAATCTATGTTTTTACTATTTGTCTATTTCCTATAAGCCTGACACATTTACATTAAATAATGATTCCTGTTCTTTTTTATTGGGGATAATTAGGAATTATTGTCAAAGGGGCTCTACATCTGAGAAATGTAAGTGAATTAAAAATAATAATAGTTTTATTTGTAAAGCAAAGAATGAATGCATATATTAAAAATGATGCCATTTGGAATTTTACCTTATTCTCTTTTACTTGCAGCATGTTTCAAGTTGACCTCATGTGAGCGTGGAAGTTCAACTCAAAACATCCACGCGTACGGTGCAATGCTTATAGTAAGTTTTCCTTAAACTATTTTTACCCTAAGAATATGTGAAATTGTTCGTTTTGGCCCTCGGAAATTTGTACCAGTTTCTGCTTATTTTCACATCATTTAATTACTTCTGTCTGTATCCAATTGCTCATATACTGATTGTGCAATAATCAAAGTTATGCATGTTTCATTTTTATGCATAAATCTGACCTTTTATAATGCAAGTAATAAATTAAAAATTCTGTTAAATCTGTATTTAGGCTGCCATATTTACAATTCTGCTTATCATCTACAACTGCTCTGATCAAATAATTACAACTCGCGAACGAAGGCATGCAAAAACTAGGGAAGCAGCTTCAAGACGCGCAAAAGAGAAAGTAAAAGCACATGAAAGGTGGAAAATGGCGCGCGATGCTGCTAAGAAACATGCAGCTCAAATATCGCGTACATTTTCTCGTAAAAAAATGGCCCCAAAAACCGAGGAACTCTCAATCTTACATCAAAGAAGTGATGAGATGGATTTTGATGATTCAGTTACTTCATCAACAACAGAAAACAGATTGGAGCTAAGAAGTCATACATTTAATAGTAAAGATGAAGATCTTTATAGTTATGATAACATTGCAGAAAGTAAAATTAATCATACTGTTGAAAATAAAGATACAAACGGTAAAAAGAAAATGCCAAAAGAAAAACAAATCCATACTCATAGCCAAATCTTTAACTATGCATATGGTCAGATTGAGAAAGAAAAAGCAATGCAAGAAAATCAAAACCTTACATTTTCAGGAGTTATTTCAATGGCAGTTAATACTGAAACCAGAAAAAGACCCAAAATTGAGATTTCTTTTCGAGATCTAACACTTACTTTAAAAGGAAAAGATAAACATCTTTTAAGATGTGTTACCGGGAAAATCATGCCAGGTCGTATAACAGCTGTCATGGGCCCATCTGGGGCCGGTAAGACAACTTTTCTTTCTGCATTGGCCGGAAAAGCACACGGGTGTAGAATAACCGGTTCAATTCTTATAAACGGGAAACCCGACTCGATCCATTCTTATAAAAAGATAATCGGATTTGTTCCACAAGATGATATCGTTCATGGTAATTTAACCGTTGAGGAGAATCTCTGGTTCAGTGCAAAATGCAGGTATGTATATAATATATATATAATATTATAATCTACTATACAAAAAGTAAAGTATTCTGATAAGTTTCTTGACAATTTTTTATAAAATTTTGTAGGTTACCAGCTAGCATGCTAAAACAAGACCGTGTTCTAGTTGTTGAGAGAGTAATAGAGTCTCTAGGTTTACAAGCGGTTAGAAGTTCATTAGTTGGGACCGTTGAAAAACGCGGGATATCTGGTGGTCAAAGGAAACGGGTCAATGTTGGTTTGGAAATGGTTATGGAACCATCATTATTGATCTTAGATGAACCGACATCTGGTTTAGATAGTTCATCTTCTCAGTTACTTCTTAGAGCACTTAGGCGTGAAACCCTCGAAGGGGTTAATGTTAGCATGGTTGTTCACCAACCAAGGTAACTAATATTATTTCTCATTCGGTTTAATATTGATTAATTCTTATATTTGGTTATTTGTTTGCAGTTACTCGCTGTTTCAGATGTTTGATGATTTAATACTTTTAGCTAAAGGTGGACTTACGGTTTATCACGGACCAGTACGGAAACTTGAAGAATACTTTTCTGGGATTGGGATTAACGTTCCGGATCGCGTTAATCCACCGGATTATTTCATAGATGTGTTGGAAGGTATGATTAAAGTTAACACAAGTTCAGGTGTAAGTTATGAACAACTTCCTGTTAGATGGATGCTTCATAAGGGTTATCCTATACCCCCTGATATGCGTACAAATGCTGCTTTGTTTCCGGAAGGTCAATCTTCAGGAAATGAAGTCAACAACAATGAGATTGCAAGAGAGGAATATTCCTTTGCTGGTGAAATTTGGCAGGATGTAAAGTCAAATGTTGAAGTAAGAAGAGATATTATTCGCCATAATTTCTTGAGAACAAAAGATTTGTCCAATCGCACGACTCCCGGAATTCTCACGCAATATAGATATTTCCTTGGAAGGTACGGGCAGGTGGGTCGATTGGGTGGGTTAATGGGTCAAAACAGTTTCTTATTGTTTTCTTTTCTGATGTTGGTACTTTATCAGGATCGCTAAACAGAGGTTACGAGAATCAAGGCTACAATTAGTAGACTATCTCATATTATTACTTGCTGGAGCATGTTTAGGAGCCATAATTAAATCAAATGAAGAGACATTTGGGGCACCTGGTTACACTTACTCAATTATTGCAGTATGTAAGTAACTAAACAACCGCTTTTAAGATATGATGATAGAATATTGACTCTATATGGTTAATAAGGCAATAACATGATATGTATTTTTTCAGCTTTATTATGCAAAATTGCGGCATTGAGAACATTTTCTTTAGACAAATTACAATACTGGAGAGAACGCGCGTCTGGCATTAGTAGTTTAGCGCATTTTCTGGCAAAAGACACAATTGACCATTTCAATACAGCTATAAAACCAGCTGTTTATTTGTCAATGTTTTATTTCTTCAGTTACCCCAGATCTTCTTTTGCAGAAAACTACACTGTTTTGCTTTCACTCGTGTATTGTGTAACGGGTATTGCTTACATGTTAGCCATATTTCTTGATCCTGGTCCGTCACAACTGGTGAGTAACAAAAAGGGTTCGTTTGGCAATGGGTATTTTAAACAGATTAAATTGAAGCAATTCTTTTTAAATTTAGAGTTAATTACATAGACAGTCCCTGTGGTTTGAGCAAAATAACATGTTTGGGTACTAATGTTTTGAAAGTAACGTCTTTGCAGGGACATGCATTCAATTTTGTAACAAGTTTGGGTCTTAAGGCATTAACTTTTCTGTTAAATTAGTGTGAAGGATCAAAACACCCTTTGACTTTGACTATTCAAAAAGTCAAAGGTTATTTTGGTCATTTCACTTCAATTTATCAAAAAAGGTAACAGAATTTAGCCTTAATACCCAAACTCCTTACAAAATTAAAAGCACAAACCCCAAAGTTGCTACTTTTTATTTCTAGTAGCCAAACATGTTACTTTACCCAAACCATAGGGACCATATCTGTATTTAACTCCAAATTTTATCATGGTTAAGTGTCTTTGAAAACGAAAAGAAAATAATATTCTAATAAAAACAATTTAGTTGGTCGTATGCATTAAAATTGCACTTTAGGGGCATCTTTGACCAGTTTTCCTTGTGTCATTTTTAGCTAATGTTTTTGAATCTGCCCATTTGAGATAGAGCATAACCTGAATCGACCCGTCTATAAGTAAATGGGTTATGGGTCAAATTGTCACTTCTGACATTCAGCATATGTACTCATGTGTTAACAATGTCATGCAGTTTGCGGTGCTCCTTCCAGTAGTTTTGACTCTCGTATCAACACAAACGGGAGACAGTGAGTTCCTGAAGAATATTTCCAAATTGTGCTACCCTAAGTGGGCACTAGAAGCATTTGTAATTGCAAATGCAAACAGGTATAATAACATATGATAACCTATATATAAATAATATGATCTAGAAATGTTTATAAAATACATCTTTCTATTAAATTGCAGGTACTCAGGAGTGTGGTTGATCACACGTTGTGGTGCACTTAATAAATTCGGGTACAATGTACATAATTGGGGTCTTTGTATATTCATCCTCATCATGATCGGTGTAGCTAGTCGTGTTTCAGCTTTCTTTGGAATGCTCATTGTTCATAAAAGGTGAATCGTGTTAATGCTACAAAAATCACATTACATGCGTATTTAGTTACAGGGTATATTTAGAGGTATGAATGTTGTATCAAGAAAGCATAGTTATGTTTATCTATATTATAAAGTTAAGAGACCTCAGCTACATTACAAGTCAAAGTATTTAAATTTCATTCATTTTTTAATTATATGGGAAGCATGAATTACCTTCTGTATGTTTGTAATATATCTTGTTTGTACACAAAAACTAGATTATTATCACACTTCCATTTCACGTCACTTGTTTTATTATCGACGTGAACACCAGTGTGAGTAAACTTATCACAAGCATCACCAATAACATAATCGTACCAAATAATCAAATGTAAATATGTAATGATGTAAAGAACCACCTTTAACATCTAAAGATGTGTCAAACAAATGTGAGGACACCCTTGTTTCATGAAACTCAAATCAGTATATAAGAAAAAAGTTTATAAGCTCAAATGATTAGGCTTATTAGCTTTATAAATCTACATCAGATGAAAGGTTTTATTGAAAGAGACGAGAAGTTTTCTAAATTTGATTAGAACAGTTTTATTATAATGGTGGTCAACTCTTTGACGTCATAAGTATTAAATTGAACCATCATCACCTTCTATAATTAGTTGGTTGCCATGTCTTATCTAGAATGAGGGGACCGTTCTTGGTTTTTTTTTTAACGGTTATGCTTTTATCGAAAGATCAATAGAAGCTGGATAAACAAGGTGTCACACCCCAGACCCACAGCGGAAGACTTAGTAAGTTAGGTGGTAACGGATTTTGTTACTGACGAAAGTTAAGCAAACACAACGTATGTTGGGATCGGAGATTATCTAAACGATTGATCTAAGCTAATTCATATTGAAATAACAAAGAACAAACAGGATCTATGAAGAAAATTTCAATCGATGTCGAATGCTTTAAGAACAACTGATTACACACTCCCTCTCAGCTGATGATCT
>WOUH02000009.1:9955004-9984505 GCA_009936405.2 Stevia rebaudiana
TTCAATTCAACTGTTCTTAATTGTGTTCTTACTAATTATGTCTTGAATATTAATACTGTGGGTTTTGTTATTTAGATCTTATCCAAACTTAGATTGATTGCTTGTTTCTGCCCTGTAATCAATCGAAATCACAGCTTATTGTTGTAACAGATCACAGATCCAGATCTGGTCCGATCCTGACAACACACACGAAGAACAATCAATCACACGCCGGAAAATTGAAGACCGATGCAATAACTCGAGAACAACGTGAATTTTGATAAGTAGGTTTTTAGAAAAGGTGATTCGTAAAAAGAAAAACCTTTCATTTATACTTTATCCGGTTAAAACCCGATAACCCTCATTACCCCGCCTAAGGCCAGCAAACCCACCTTTGTGATTTTCTTTTTAAATGACTGAAGACATATTAGTTTGGGATTAACTCATTCTCAAGTCAGTCAAAACTCTTTTCGAGCCTAAATTTTAATAAAACATATTGACTGATTGCCAGTATTATATCCGCTTAAACACAATCTTTAAACCATTTCACTTTTCCATTTATGCAAATTTATCATGTTTTGGTACGTTAAGCATGTCATTTGTGATTTACACGAAGTCCTAGATACCTATGGTGCACTCTATCAAGTCAGAGTTCTTATAGTACGTTTAATTTGCATCTGACTCCGATTCTCTATCTGAGAGTTTTGAGAAAGAAAGAAAGAATGGATCATAGATTTGTTAATTTACAAGGCTTAATATACATTGGAGGTTTTGGACTCTTGAGGGTCTCTTTTAACATACTTTTGTATGATTGTGCTCATTGACATTTTTTGATTGTGTAAGATCCATATTTCGTAACGAATACTCACGTTTGCCAGATTTCTCAGGTATTCGCGTAAACAGAACAAAGAGAGGGCATTCATGAGCATCACATGGTATTTATACAGACGTAAAGTACTTTCAAAGAAAGCACTCGATGTTCAACATACTCTCATAATCTCGTGCATAATAAATGTGTATTGGGACTTCTAAGACAGTCAAAGATAATACACTCTTCTAAGTAGTGACATTTTCACATAATGACACACGTTTTATTTTATTTAAACACGAGATAGATCATTTAATTCAGTTAAGTGAGCCTACCAGCATATTATATTCAAGATTGTTTTATTCAGAAATAGCACCTTACAAATGTTTCACTGACCTTTTAGTCACGAACATTTATATCATTTCCCACTGATTTGTTAAAGTCTTAATTTCTTTGATTATTTCTTCCCCTAAATTTATTCATGGTATGAAAAAAAAATATTAAAAGAAATTTGAATATTTAAAAATTTAAAACCCCTTGGTGTACCCATGTATGTCCTCAAAAATGTTCATTTTTAGCAGTTCCACAAGCACATTGAAAGTAGATAATGAAGGATTGAAATTAGTAATAATATCCTAATCAGAGAGATTAAAATCCCAGCAATTAATCTTAGCATTCTTCAAGAATGCATCAGTTTTTAGACTAGAAAGAACAAAAGGTACTGAGTTTTTAAGAACAGAAAAAATCCAAAGGTTTTGAAACATGATGATTGAGAAAACGTTTTTTAGGTAAATCTATAAAAACTAAAGAATTCTGCTACAATGAAGTATGGTAATCAAGGGACTGAAAAAGTCATAACTTCATGGTCAGTTAAAACAACTGAATCTGAAGTCCATCTAACATCTTCTAATCGACATTGATTCATTCTCGAGTTTAAAACAACTCTGAATGTTGTCGAATTTGATTCTGATTCTCGAATTCATTTACTCAAAAACTCTAAATATTCTCAGATTCCATATCCTAGAACGGTTCATCATCACCACAAGAACTCGAGATCAGTTCATAATGAAATTTCAAATTTTCTAGTTTTGAAAACAATGGTTTTTCTTATTAGTTTTGATCACTTCATGGCTAAAAACTTGTTTCAGTCCTGTTCCTATTGAAAACATTCCCCGATTACACTCCTTGACTGCCACCCCGAGAACCCACTTCAGGTTTCTTCCTTCTCAAACCAACAACGGAAAACCTGCAAATACCTTAGGAGTATGATCTGTAACAATGATGATAAGATGAGCAAGATGATTACATCACACACACATGAAGAACAATCAATCACACACTGGAAACTTGAAGACCGATTTAACAACTTGAGAACAGCGTGAATTTTGATAAGTAGGTTTTTAGAAAAGGTGATTCGTTAAAAAGAAAAACCTTTCATTAAGATTTTATCCAGTTAAAAGCCTATAACCCTCATTACCCGGCCTAAGGCCAATAAACCCACCTTTGTGATTTTCTATTTAAATGACTGAAGACATATTATTTGGGATCAACTCGTTCTTAAGTCAGTCAAAACTCTTTTATTTGTGAAAGGTTGTTTAGGCATGAACTTTGTTTTTCTCCAGTAACCATCAGAAGGCTTTGGTTTAGAACTAAAAGGGTAGCTTTCTTATTTCGTTCCTTAAAAGGAACATAAGCATGATTTTTGCAGTTTCTGGCGATGTGTCGAGGAATACCACAGTGAAAGCATGTTTGTCATTTTACTGGCAGATATTATTTCTTACTTTGATACACCTGCTGTTTCAAAACCTTGTTAAGTTTAGTGCGTTGTTCCTGTTGCTTGCATGAAGTGGTCTTTGTACTTTTTGGTGGTACATATGTTCTAGCCTTGGGTTTAGGTGGAACATATTTTGCTATTTTAGGTTTTTCAACCTCTTTCAAAATCGGACCTAAGTCGGTTCTAGAAACCGAGTGCACTGATTAATCAATTGATCTTATTATTCATCTTATTCGTGTTCTTGTTATTGTTCTTGCACTCAAACGTAATTCCATTCCGCAATATTACGTGTGGTTATTGATCGATAACGGTTTTAGATCCTTAGTGGGATTAAGAAAATTGTTTGACTTGAAGGCCAAAAAAGAAAGTGAGTTCATCCATGGCTCTCATCTGAAATTTCTTCTTCATCAAGGCTTCAAATTCATCACATAGTGTCTTGTTTGTGGATCCAAATATAATGTCATCAACATATACTTGGACCACCAGAAGTTCATCATCAACATGCTTCAGAAATAAAGTGTGGTCTGTTTGACCTCTTTTAAAATTGTTTTAAAGAAGATAAGAGGACAAGGTTTCATAACAAGCTCTAGGAGCTTAATGTAAACTATAAAAAGATTTATCCAACTTGAATACCCTCTAGGAGTGATCAGGATGTTCAAAGCCAGGATGATATGCAACATAGACCTCTTCATGAAGCTTACCATATAGAAATGCTGATTTGACATCAAATTGGTACACAATGAAGTTGAAAGCAGCTGCATAGGCCAAGAAAATTCTGATTGCTTCAATTCTGGCTACATTTACAAAAAATTCTTCATAATCAATGCCCTCTTCTTGTGTATATCCTTGTGCAACCAGTCTTGCTTTGTTTTTTATAACAATCCCTCTATCATCCTTTTTATTCCTAAATGCCCATTTTGTACCAATGGGTACTTAGTTTTCTAGCATATCAACAAGAGACCAAACTTCTTGTGTTCTTTATTGTTGCAATTCTTCCCGCATTGCTTCAACCCAACTGTTATCTTTCAATGCTTCTCTGATAGTTTTGGGTTCAACTTGAGAAAGAAAGCAAGAAAACAAACAAAGATTTGCATTTTCATATTGGCTCCATGTTATTCTTCTTGAAATGTCTCCAATGATGTTTGAAGCAGGATGATTTTTCTCAACTGTTCTATATGTTGAATTATTTGGAACCAGTGTACTGATATCCAAATTTATGTGATTTAACTCAACAGAAGAATTATCAGGAGAAGAGGTTGTATCAGTTGACTGTTGATTTTCACTTGTTGGGGGGGGTATACGTGATGAATTGAAAGGAGAAGCATGTGTATTAGCAGTGTTTTGGGCTGCAGAAGGAGTAGCATCAGGTTGATCAGTAAAATGTGGCTTTAACCATCCTCCCCCGTAACTTGAGAATTCTGGATCATCATCTTTTGTACCACTGGTACCTTGACAATAAAGGTTCTGTTCTGCACAAAGCAAGGAGTATTCACAGCTTCAGCCCAAAAAGATAAAGGTAATTTGGAGTCTGCAAGTATTGATCTTGTAGCTTCAATAAGAGATCTATTCTTTCTTTCTGCAACTCCATTATGTTGAGGAGTTCTTGCAGCACTGAATTGTCTTGTAATACCCTTCTCATTGCAGAATGCATCTAGTGCTTCATTCTTGAATTCAGAACCATTGTCACTTTTAAACCCCTTCACTACTTTTCCCATTTAATTTTCAATTCTTTTCACCAGCTGAATTATGATTTCAGCAGTCTCACTTTTCTTTGCCAAGAAGAACACCCAAGAATATCTTGAAAAATCATCCACTAGCACAAGACAGTATTGCTTCTTTCCCAGACTCAACACAATAATAGGACCAAACAGATCCATGTAAAGTAATTTTAATGTGGAGTCAGTTGTACTGGTTGCAATTGATTTGTGGTTACTTCTCTTTTGCTTGCCTTTCAAAATGCAACACAGTGATCAAGACATAAAAATTCCTTCTTTGGAAGTCCAATCACATGATCACCAGTTGCCAATTTGTTCATGTATTTGAAGTTGGCATGGCCTAATCTTATGTGCCAAAGAGTAGATTCATCATTTGAAGCTTTGGATAGCAAACATGTTTCTTGTGTTGTTGATGGTGGATAATCCATGTTTAATGTATGAACATGACTTTTTCTTGGTGTCCTCATAACTACCCATTCATCTGGATTTTTGAATCCAGGTCTGATTATCATGCATTCATCTTTGGTGAAGTGAGTTAAGTAGTTTTTGTCACAAATATATGAAACACTCCAGAGGTTGTACTTGAGTTGTTGCACATAGCTTACTTTTTCAAAGCTAAGATTACCACTTTTCACAGTTCCATTTCCAGTAATCTTTCCCTTTTGATCTCATCCAAAAGCAACTGAAATGCCATTGATATTTTAAAAATCATGAAGCAGGTTGGCATTGCCTGTCATGTGCCAGGAACAACCACTGTCAACATACCAGATGTTTTCAGTTCTCCTTGGTTGTTCCTTCAATCAATAGCAAACAAATTAGACAAAGGAACCCAAGCCTCCCAGGTCTTGGGTTTCCCATTTTCAACAGTTTGAAAAGTGACTTTTTGCATGTTTGCAAAATCTAGCAGATTTTTGTTACCTGATTCAGGTGCTTTCTCATGAGATGACTTAGGTCTCCAAGTTTGTGAAGAAGAGGTATCAAAAGAAACTTTCATTGGAGACTTCATCTTTTTCTCTTTTGAAAGAGAAGAAGATGATTCATACCCTTGAGATTTCCCCTGTTGATTTCTTAGTTTTGGTTTTTCAGAATAATGATGGTTTGGACTAGATTCATAAAATGAGTTTTCATAAAATGCATTTGCATAATTTTGTTTATGAAAATTCTTCTTCCTTTTTGAATAATATGAAAAGTTGGATCCATAACTATCATCATTGTATGAATCAAAAGTGCCAAACTTATGCATGGGATGTTGATATCCACCATACATATCTTGTCACTGCTGATATTATGGAGGCTTGCACTGTTGATAGCTATTTATGTTGGGTTGGTAGTAATCTTCAAACATGCTATTTTCAGACTGATGTTGTCTGAATCTAGACTTATCTGAATTTCTGGAATGAAATGCAGTTTTTCCATATTTGCCCTTAGTTTTGGTAGTTTTACTACCAACATAGCTAGCAGCTGTTTGATGATTCTTCTGCTCAATTTCCAACCCTGGTTGGTAATAATAACAATCAACTGTTTCATGATTGTTTGTTCTGTAATTGGAAATTGAGTAGAAACAGGTGTGTAATTTTCACTCTGTTGTGCTTTCTTTTTCTCCAGAAATTGTTGCATTTTTATAAAATGATTCTTTGATTTATAAGTGCAACCTTTTCTGGAATGAAAAATACTTTTGCAAATTGTGCATTTTGTGTTGGAATTTGAATTTCAGTTTTGTTTTTCTTTCAGTTTCTCTGATTTGCTAGAGGATGTACAAACCACTTTTTCTAAATTAAATTTATGAAAGTTATGTTTTTCATCATCAAAAGACAAAATGTTTTCTTGTTGTGTTGATGATTGATTATCAACAGCTTGTTTTTCAGATTTTAAGGTTTATGATTCTCCATTTAAATTTCCAGCAAGTACAAAAATTTTGAATGAAAATTGAGTATAATCATATGATTTTTAATTTGATTTTGTACTAGTTGTTGCTGATTCCTTTTAGGGTGAGTCATTTTCAGAAGATTTTAGCACCATAGAATCTGGCTTGGAAGTATAGTTTTCATTGTAAGGTGGTGGGACATTGTGAAAACCTATACCAGATTTTGATTTGCCTTGCAGTTGGTTATCCAACAAAGATTTTAAGTGCTTTGATGAAGATTCAAAGTTTTCTACTTTGAGAGTGGCAGCTGATAAGTCTAACAGAGCTTATGTCAATTGTACAAGATTTTCATCAAGTTTCTTTTGTAAAAGCATTTTCTCAGTTTTAAGTTGTTCATTATCTTGTAAAAGTGATTTGATTTTAATTTCATGTGACAGCTTCTCAGTTTTCCACTGGTTTTTCATCTAACCTGCATTTAATTAAATCTCTTTGCAAATCAGAGATGTGCTGTTTGGTTACCTCATGTTGAATTTTACAACTATCAGAACAAGGTTTGATTACCTCAGCACCCAATGCCATGAGAGCTAAAAATGGCTCTTCAACTCCTTCAGTCAGATCATCATCCACTGCAATCATAGCTTGTGCAGGATCATACTCACATGCATATTTACCCTAGTCAATATCATCACTGCTGTTTGTAGCTACAAGAGCTTTGGAATTTGCAGTTGATTTGTTGCAGACTTATTACTTTGATATCTTGATTGATCTCTTGGAGCTTTACAGTCTCTAGAGAAATGATCAAAAAGGTTACAGTTTTAGCATCTGACTTTCTCCATGTCAATACCAACCTTTGTCTTCTCAGAGTCAAAATTCATTGGACCATATTTCTTCCAAAACCTTTTGCCTCAGAACAACCATTGCCATTTGCCATTTAATGTCCATTTCTTCAACATCTTTAGGATCTAATTCTTCTAGATCATGTTGAGTGAATTGGGCTGTGGCAAGGCTGCTTGCAACAAAACACTCAAAATTTGCAACAAAGGCTTTACAAAACTCATGTTGATCTTCAGAATTAGCTTTAACTGAGTAGCCTTTTTGTGATTCAGCATGGTTGCAGGTGGTGTTTGTGTGCCGATATCGATTAAGAAACACAAACAAGATTGCAGAAACGTATTGTTTGTGTGCAAGAATAACAATTAAGAACACGAACCAGATGAACAATGAACTCAACGTATTAACCAAGAGCACTCAGTTTCTATGAACCGACTGGTAATCGAAGATTACAAGAGGTACCAAGAACTTGAGAGAGAATAAACCCTAAATTGTAAACTGTTAACTACACAAACGACTAACTTTGGGTTTATATACTACCCATTACATGACAAGGCTTTTCGGACCATTGCCCATTATAAGAACCAAAACCAAGAACCTTACACCACATGAACATCTAAACAACTCGAGAACCATGACCGAATACAGACAAACTCGAGAACCCGCATAGTTGACCGAGAAACACCAAAACTCAATTATACGACCCCAACAATCTCTCCCTAGTTTTGTGTTTCAATGCTTCATCGCTTTGTTCAGCTTCTAGGTCTATTGTCTAGTCACTTCCAGGAATATTAGGATTAAACATCAAGACAGACACGCTTTCCATTCCTCTGGCCCATGCACTGTATTTCACTGCAGATCTGACCGTTAACACAAACTCCATTGCATACTCAAGGTGATCCTGATCTCCTTATCCCCAACACAAAAATCCAGACCTGTCTTCTTCATAGTTAAATTTGTTGTCATCGACATCAACATCGAGCCTGGTTGAATTGAACTTTTGAGCGTCTCTTGCAACCTGAGCGACCCGGTTTCTGACAATCATGAGCTCTCTCTCTTCAGCAGCTCTAGCATCCTAATCTTGTTGGTGACCAGATGAGGATCTGCTGATAGAACTTTTAGATTGAGTGATTGTTTTTGTCGGTTCTGTACTAATTAGTTCAGCGATAATCGGTTCCTCTGTAGCTCTTGATTCAGTAACAATTGGATCAACAACTGGTCCATACACGGTGTCTGATTCACGAATGATAATGCCCGGTCTCGAATCCCTTCTTTTTCTATTTCCCGGCCTCAAATCGACTTCCATATCTACAGACGGTTCCTGTTTAGCAGCTGAAGTTGCAGGAGAAGGATTTCCCACAATTCATTGAACAGACTACAATGACGCAGCAAGATTATCAGTAGTTAACAAGTTCTGCAGCTCAGCCTCCTGTTCCTCAATTTCTTTCTCAATATCAAACTCAAAATCTTCATCGCCTCTACCCTTTTTCTGACTTGGTAAATCAAGAATTTGAATACCGTGCTCTTCTTCTACCACAGTTGACTGAGTAATCGGCTCCTCAACAGCCACATTTTCAATCTCGAATACTCACATACACCGAAAACCCCAAAGTCCGAGTTAGTTAACTTTCTAATTCCTCGAACCGACTATAAAAGGACCTGCAAATACCTTGATAGAAAAGATTAGCACTGCAAATGATGATGATAAGCTGGGCAAGATGATTATAGCACACGCACACATGAAGAACAATCAATCACACGCCGGAAACTTGAAAACCGATGCAACAACTCAAGAACAGCTTTAAAACCTGATAACCCTCATTACCCGGCCTAAGGCCATTAAACCCACCTCTGTGATTTTCTGTTTAAATGACTGAAGACATATTAGTCTGGGATCAAATCGTTCTCAAGTCAGTCAAAACTCTTTTCGATGCTTATTCTTACAAAACGAGTTGAATGATTGCCGGTATGTTGTCCGTTTAAACTCAATCTTAAAACCTTTTCACCTTTTCCATTTATGCATATTTATCCTGTTTTGGTATTTTAAGCATGTCATCACTGAATTACACTAAGGGCTAGATACCTATGGTGCATTCTATCAAGTCAAAGACTTCCTATAATACATTCATATATATCTGACTTTTATTCTCTGTCTGAGAATTAGGAGAGAGAAAGAAAGAATGGATCATAGATTTCTTTTATCATAAAAGGCTTAATATACATTGGAGGTTTTGGACTCTAGAGGGTCTCTTTTAACATACGCTTTGTATGATTGTGCTCATTGGCATCTTTTATGTGTTAGATCCAGATTTAGTAGCTAATACTCACGTTTGCCTCCGCGTAAGCATAACAAAGAGATGACATTCATGAGCATCTCTTGATATTTATGCAGACGTAAAGTAATTTCTAAGAAAGCACTCGACGTTCGACATACTTTCAGAGCCTCGTGCATAATAAACGCGTATTGGGATTTCTAAGACAGTCAAATAGATACTACACTTTTCTAAGTAGTGATGTTTTCATATAATGACACGCAATTCATTTAAGTTAAGCACAATATGAATCGGTTAATTCAGTTAAGTGAGCTTACTAGCATATCATTTTCAAGTGTGTTTTATTCAGAAATAGCACCTTACGACTTTTGAACTGACATTTTAATCACGAAAGTTTATATCATTTCCCTATGATAATTTTAAATTCTTAATTTCAATTTCTTTGATTATTTTTCCCCCAAAATTTATTCATGGTATGAAAAAATATATTTAAATTTTTTTAAAAATTTTAAAATTTAATACTCTACCGGGTTTTCGAGTATTGAACCGGTTACTTGCAAATTTGAATTTCAGAATTATTATCACAAAAATATGAGTTGTATTGAAATTCAAACCGTAATCCAGCAATGAATGTAGCATCCAAATATTCTGAGAGCAAAATGCGAAGGCTGCGACATACTATTTCCTCTACTTCCTCTTACAAACACAACGTCTCCCCCATCATGATGTTCCAAGTGTTGTAGCTGGGAGACATCCCATGTCATGTGTCTGTAACAGCCACTATCCACATACCAAAGTTTGAGGATATTCCTCCGTAGCCGTTCCTGCACATACAATGGAATCAATGTCTATATTGGATTGGGCAATAGCATTTAGGCGTGGACTTTGGTTTTCTCCAATCACCATCAGAAGGTTCGGTTTGGAACAAGGTATCTCTCTTGATTTTAAATGTTGTTTGTTCCAAGTCGAAACCCTCTGTTTTTGCTGCTTAAATGGAACATAAGCAAAATTCTTGCAGTTTCATGCAATGTGTCTAGAGTCCCACAGTGAAAACATGTTCGTCGTTTCATTGGTAGAGTATGTTTATCACTATGGTACTCTTGTTGTCTAAAATCTTTGCTTTGTTTAGCATTTGTTGCTTGATGCTTGCAGGAATCGGTTTCAGTGGCTCTTGGTGGCAGTGATGTTACAACCGTGGTACTTTGCCATTTTTGGTTTTTCAACCTCATTCAAACCTGTTCCTAAACCTGTATCAACCTTAGATTCAATCATAGAATTAGAACTACAAGCAGACATTGAATCATTCATAATATTAATAAGATCCCAGTCAGACAGAGTGGGATCCCAACAATTAATGTTGTTCAAAAGTGCATCATTTTTCATGTTTGAAGCAATGAAAGGAACTGATTCTTTAAACAAAGTGAAATCCAAATTTTTTGAAACATTGCAGCTAAAGGAAAATTATTTTTCAGGCAAATTTTTATTACAAACAGTGGGTTCAAATTTTTTAAACAAAACCGACTCGTCATCTTCTTCAGTCCAATCCTCTACAATCACTCTATCTGTACATGAATCAGATGGATTAGAAGATGTTTGGTGGACTTCAAATTCAGTCGTTTTAACTGAACTTGTAGTCGTTACCTTTTCAGTTTCTGGTTTACCATACCTCATGGTTGCAGAATTTTTCAATTCTTGTTCAGTCATAGGTGTGTAAACTAGACTACTGCTTAGAGGTGTATGGTTATTCACAAAAAATGTTACCTCTAGCGCCGATTACTATCAAAGGTGTCTCTTGTTCACAAACATTACTTTGTTCCCCACCCTTAGCATTTACCCAAACCGTTGGCTTAATATCACCATCATTGATGTGATTTACATAACCCATTCCCTTGGTTTCTTGCCATTTCATTTGATTCTAAAGCATGTTTTCTAAAACTACTGATGATACATCAAACTTCTTAAAGTTTAATTCAGCATTTTCAAATTTATTTTTGTATCTTTTTGCCTCAGATATTGCTTTGTCAAGAATGACTTTTGAAGATTGTATAACACTCTTAGCATTACTTAATTCTCTACTTAAAACTGTGATATCTATCTTTTGAGCTTCAACCTTCTCAATTAAACGTTTGTTTTCCCTTTTAAACTTTAAGTTTTCTTAATCTAGGCGTGACATGTCAATTAGCATATTAGTGTTATGTGCTCTATATCTAGTTACCTTATCAACAGAGGCTTGAGTACATAAGAAAGAACCTGCATCAGCATCAGCAGGAAGGCGTGCCATGAAAGCATTTCCCACATTGTTGTTACCAACTTCATTTTTTCTACTAGCTAGAGCAGCAGCAAGAATACTAGAAGAATCCATTAACTTCGGGTAAGCCCTTCCTAGAATTTGAAAACCAAAACTCGAAGATTAGAACCCCTTCTCAAGTGTTAGAACCCTTTCTCGAGTACCACAAGTCGTTCTCGAGAATGATTTTGAGAACACAGTCGAACAAGCAAGCCACTTCAAAACCGAGAACACAATATCGAGAATAAAACCGAGAACAAGGTTTTTCTCGATGAATTGCGAATCCAAGAACAAAACTTGAGAACCTAATCGAATTTTTATTTTTATTTTTTTTTAAGTTCACGAACAGTTAAAAATTCGAGAATATTTTTTTATTTTTTTTATTTTATTTTTTATTTTGTTAATTTCGAGAACACTTTATAAAATCCGAAAATTTGGAGGAATTGATCAAATCTTCCAAACATTATGGAACGGATTTAACAGAATATTTTAAAACTTTATCTCGATCCTCTTTAACACAATCTTCAACTTTATTCTTCTCAAATAAGATCAAACGCCTCTTTTCTTTGCAAATAATCACCAATCCACGAAAAACACCAAGATCCAAAAACGTCGAACAGCTTTAAAAACTCCCTTTGATGAACGATGAACTCAACGTATTAACCAAGAGCACTATGTTTCTATGAATCGACTGGTACTCGAAGATTACAAGAGGCACCAAGAACTTGAGAGAGAATAAACCCTAAATTCTAAACTGTTAACTACACAAATGACTAACTTTGGGTGTATATACATGACAAGGCTTTTCGGCCCATTGCCCATTATAAGAACCAAAACCGAGAACATTACACCACAAGAACATCTAAACAATTCGAGAACCGTGACCGAATACAGACAAACTCGAGAACCCCCCTAGTTGACCGAGAAACACCAAAACTCAATTATACGACCCAACAGTTGAGTATGCACCAAAGCCAGTGGTGTCATCAGCAGTGTACTGTGAACCATTTTTGTTGTCTTCAACAAATAGAGCGTGTACACCAGCGGTTTTCACGAATTTGTATCTACCCAATCGAGCACTTGACATTATGGCTTTGACATCCATGTCAATTGCTTCCAATTTGGAAATCATCTCTTCAATTCTGATCTCATCCAGATCCTTGGTTTCTTTGATGTGTAACTTATTCACTCCAACTCTCAGGTGGAGTGTTTAATAGTTTTACATTCAAGTCATAATTATCATTTTTTATCCCAAATGTTTTCAATTCATTTATCAGCTGAAGAAATCTCTGGATTGAGTCACAGTTTCACCAGTCATGTGTTTGAAATTATCAAACATCATTTTGAGATTATCTCTCTTCATTCTCTTGACCTGAGCACTTCCAGCAAACATCTCCTTAAGCTGATCCCACAAACTCTTTGCAGTTTCAAAATCCTTAACACATACCGAAATTTCCATTGGTAGTGCTACTTTTACAGTACCATATGCCTTAATGTTTAGCTTGATCATTCTCCTCTCATCATCCCTCAGATTGATTCCACGGAGTGGTAGACATTTGTTGTGATACTTCAATCTGGTTTCTTTATTGAGATCATTGTGCATGTACGATCCGTCAACTATTGAACACCACATTTCTGGATCTGTGCGGTCAATATGGTTTTAAAATCTAAGCTTCCATTTCTGGAAATTAGCAGCATTCTTTAGCATTGGGGGCTTGGCTCCAGATGAACCTGATTCAGAATACACAGAAACATATGGCGTATTATGTTGATCCATTGTTAGATTTAGTTAATTTTATCTGAGATTATGATTTGGTTGTTAATTCAGTATCTAATAACCTAGTCCATATTGTTCAGATCAGTCAGTAATGTTAGATCAAATTTGATTTAATGTGCTATCTACGTGTAGATTCAGCAACCAAAATTAATTAATTTGATTTAAACAAATAAAAACTGAAAGAAGTTGACAGACACAGATAAGTCAGCAAAATCAACGATGATTTTATGAATCGTTGTCTGTATTAACCAAGTAAACATTCAAATACTATCCAAATCAACTATTAAATCACTAAGGAAGCTCGCAACACTGATCCGAGATCTATCGAAGAAAATCAGAAATCAAATGGAACAGTATACCCCTAAAATAACGGTTTTTTGAATGAGACAGAAATTTGTCAATCGGCTCACTATTTCTACGTTCCGACCGATTACAGATCAACAAGTTTATAGGTAATCGAATACGCTTCAACTGAGCAAATAATTGATAGCTATAAATCTGATTATCTCAAAACACACAGTCTCACCAAGAACACGTAGTAAAACAGATTGATCAATCCATGTTAATTTGTTTGACGAATTTATCGGATCTGCATTATATAATACTCAGCTATACGATTTCAAGCTGTGATCAGCTTTTGATCGTAGAAATCACAAGTTCAGATTTTGATTTTACGTGAAAATCAAAATATAGAGCACAAGGCTCTGCTACCAATTGTCAGGATCGTACGGATCTGATCAATAAGTCGTGATTTCAATTGATTACAAGGCGGAAACTCGATTCAAGCTAAGATATGGATCTAACTCAAAACACAAAACAATCACAATGTAATTAATAATCAAGACATAATCAATAGAACAATAAATGAACAGATGAAATGAATATTCGAAGCAGTTAATTAGATTGATCTTCAATGATTACAGAATTACAAAGTGTGTGTGTAAATGAGTATTCAAGCGTGTGAATAAATGATCAGAAAAGCGTACGCACTAGTTCTATAACAGGCCTATTTATAGGCAAAATCAAATCTAACCTAACTACTCTAACTGTAAAGCGCTAACCAAAATAACAGACTTAACATCGCATCAGTTATACACATCATAACTAATGTCAGAACAAACATTTACATAAAGAAATCTATTTAAGTCTTCTGTCATCAGTAGTAGACCATTTCTTTATCAACAACCAACTTTTAAAACGTCAGCAATGCAAACTCTAGTCATCAGCAATACAAAATGCATTATGATACTTCTAGAAATTCTCCAAGTTAATTACTCATCAGCACTGGAGTTTGAACGTCAGCACTCGTGAATACTAATCATTAGTGGGATTAATTTGATCAAACAGCAATGGTAGAATCATCAACAATAGACAGAGTGTCAGCAATGAAGAGTGACTTATCAGTAATACATAATACTTATATTCAAGTGTTGATTTAACACTTGGATATCAGTATTAGTCTTTGAGAGATATCAGCATTCGAGACTTTATCAGTAATACTCTGTTGAGTCATCAGCACTCCTCGTGACTTCAATCTTTGACAAGGAGTCAGTAGTTCACAAATGTATACATGTCAGCACTCCTTATTGCTTTATCAGCAATACTCTTTGACTTGAATCAGTAATGTAGATTTGTTTGTCAGCAATACTGATTTGTTCATCAGTATTGCTCTTGACTTTGTGTCTTGAGACTTCATCATGTCAGCAATCCTCTTTTCTGTGTCAGCACTCCATTATACTTTGATTGCTTCCATCTGCTCACTGCGTCAGCATACTGACTTTGCTGTCAGCAACCGATTCTCCTTGTAAATCATGCACAAATGACCATAGCTCAATTAGACAAACATAATGATAATTAACCATTTCAAATCAGATTGGTAGAAAACAAGACCATAATGTGTCATCCGTATTGAGCCTGTCAATACGTCCACATTTAATATGGATTTGACTTTGTTTAACAATCATCATTAAATCTGTTGAAAACAAATTAGACAATTAAAAGAGAAGAGTTAGAACTTATCCATCATTAAATGGACTTAACCAAAGATGAGGCTTGATGAAGGCTTGATTAATTGTTGGAAAGCCACCATCGCAAAAGTAGAGACCTAACATGTGTGTTGGCTAGCTAGTAATAAACTAGTATAAATACGTCAAGTGTTTGACTTAGAAAGTAGACTTTCCAACACTTCATTCTTTTATATTGAGAGAGATTATAGAGAGAAAATCTAGAGAGAGAAAGTCAATTTCATTGTTGTATGGATCGTAACTCTTTGATTTATTACAACTAATGAAATCATGTTCATCTTGTTATCATCTTTATCATCTTCATCTTGATTCTTTACTGTTTCTTGATTTGCAAACACATCAACCTGAATATGGATTCCGCACGTGTTCGTGCTAAGTGATCTTGGTGTGAATCGATCACCTAAAGGACCTATAGATGATAAACTAGAATTATCAAAGAAACACGATGACAAAGATGATGACGATTTTCCGGAGTTTGATTTTGAGAAAAATGGTAGCGGTGGAGATGGCGGTGCAAGTGGAACTGGCGGCGATGGTGATGGCGGTCAAAGTTCTAAAGCGACCAACCAACCTACATGTTCCGGTGATATTCCTATGTTGGGTTCGGCTATTTACGCCCAGTTCGATGTGCATGATGTCGATCCAATTAGCTTCAAAGATTTGGATCTTGTTTTTATTATTGACATACTAGGGCTAGTTAAAGACAAGGTGTTTGATGACGTTGAGAGGGGGAGATAATTCACTCATTGTCTACCGAACAGACTGCTGAGATGTTCGAAATCAATAAAGAAGAAGTGATTGTCGAAGATCCCGTTGCTTATACCATTGAGACCCCGGAGTCCTCGAATGATGAAGATGACGTCGAATTTGAAAATGTTACAAAAGATGGACCTCCGGAGTATGTGCGTGAAGATAAACAGTCCTTGCTGATATTAGAGCAAATCATTATAGAAAGGGTAGAGGAGTTGTTAAGAACCAAAGGTATTGAGCCACTTTGTCACTCTTCCTTCTCATTTGATCCAGAGATTGGAATGGCTGGATAAGTTAGGTTCAATGCAGAATTTGAAGAAACCTTCTCTGTCACAGCTCAAGAAAGTAAAGATGAGATCATCCACTTGCACATGTAAAATCTTGAGGTGGGGACATTTTCCTTTACCGGAGGGATCGAGAGGACGCATTGGCGTAAAACGAGAAGATGGGATCAAGTATTTCAAATTGCCTAGTGATTTGCAGACTTTGCCATATTATGATTGTCAAACTTTAGTAAGACTGCCGGAAATTGGATCCAACGAAGAAGAATATTTTGCTTGGTTCGTACGTCAACTCAGATATGAGTTTCGAACCAAGTGGAAAAAATTAAAGCCATAGTTTCCTAAGACTTCTCACAAGGTTGATCCTGTCACTTTTAAGAAGCAAATTGTAAAGAAGTACACGCCGCCAAAAACGTTGAAGACGATTTCACGAAGAAAATGCCTCAGTTGTTCAATCGTACATTCAGGTCGTGGTACTATGATGAACGTACTAGTGAAACAGTGATCGTGCTTGAAAAGTCAAAGTCAAACTGGGAAACAGTTTGGGTATTCGACCCAATGTGGGCTCGTCACCTATCACTTCCTAGACATTCCCCACCTTTTTGGACAGAATATTTACTACAAGAAGGAATGGAAAGCTGAAGCGCAAATTTTCAAAAAGTTGTGCATGTTTGCTTTTTCAACGAAATTCATTCAGGAAGTGACTAGACGAAAAAGCAGATCAACACAGGTTTGAAGAGATAAAGCTTCTTCAAGTTGACTACAATGGTTTTGAAGCCTCAATGTTATAGCTAGGCTCAGGGGGAAGTTTGTAGAGTCAAATATGTCCCTAGACTGTAATCATTTTGTATATGAATGGTAATGTTTTATTATAAACATTTTTTAATGCGAATCAGAAAGTGTACCATGCGAAACAGTGAACTGTTTCGTATGGTTCATGAGAAACAAACTTCTGTTTCACATGACCCATATGAAACAGTTCACTGTTTAGCATAGGTCAACTGATTCGTATATTCAGGCTATAAATAGGTGACACGTGTCACAAAATTAAGAGAGAATATAGCATAAGTGTCAAAACTCTGCCAATTTGTATTCTCTCCGCACAAACTGTTGTTAACGGAATATTTAGCTTAAACGTTATATTTGAATTTCGGTTTTTCATCTTAAACTCTATGATACGATTTAAGTTGTTTTCGCCAGCTAGAATCTATTTTGTTATCGTTTAGATTGTCATTAGGATTGTTCTTTGTGTCAAACTTGTTGAAAACTTATGGTCCTACACTAATAAATAGATAATATGTAGTTTTAATGATCCTTTAAAGGTTTTTTCCAATGCTATTTAATATACCTTATATTATATTTCTGAATTTTATGTCTTCAACATCTTCCTATATCGCATAAACAAGGATGAAACATAAAACCAAAAAAATTATATCTAAAAAATTAAATGTTCAGTCTTTATCTTTATTAGGGATTCCAAATACTCCGTTACCTAACCTTTTCAACGGCATGGATTATTCAGTTACTATATTACATTTTTATATGTTTATGTAATTATATAATCATATTTTATATATATTTATTTAGGTTACGTAGAAAGAACTCCATTGTCTAACATTTCTAATAATATTATTTAATTTGCATGCAACTTATTATTTCATTTATAATTCTTTTAAATAGTCACTAACATTTATGCTTTATTATTATAATTTTATTTAAATAGATTATGCTACAAACATTGTCATTAACAAATGCTTCTAAGGCCCAACATGCTAGAAAAATGTATTTATACATTATAAATTTGCGATAAATATCAAATTTTTAATATTTTAATTAGTCTACCTCTTGGACTTGATTTGTTATATTTCTTTTCAAATAATATTATTCTACTACTAGCATATATCTATCCATATCCACTGATGGTTACATTTATAAATTTCAATATTAATATTCTTATTTTAGTGTTAATTTTAAAATCACAAATATATCGCTTCAAAACAATCTAATTTATTTTAATAACATTCGATTAATTAAATAAATTACCCAAATAGATGTAAGATTAAATTTGCACTCAATTTCAATCCTTGTAAACTTATAATGGAATTGCTAATTTTATAACAGAGTGTTTATAATCTGTTTTATACTTGTTGCGCTAAAGTAAAAATTTGTTTTTATCCAATATAAGCCATAAATTAGTAACCTAATAATAATTTCAACAACTTTTTTATGAATTTTAGTATATACGGATATTCTTGATTTTTTTACTATACAAAAAAAAAATCTTTATTCCATATGCATACAATTTCCTCTCAATGTAAACAATGCATATAACTCTACTTTTGAGGCACACAAAGCTAGAAAATTGTATTTGGACAACGAAAGGAAACAAAAATAAGTTCTAATTCTTCAAATGCTGCTAATTTATAATTCATTTTTTATTTTTTTTCCTTTACTTTTATAAACTTAAATATTTTCTACTAGCAAAATAACTATTTTGAAATGTATTTACAAATATATTTTTTTGTTAGAATTACATTTTAAGAACTTCGTTGTTTACAATTTCATCAACTAATATAGATCAATTTTTTATGATAAAGAAAATGTGACACTAAATTCAACATTTGCATATCAACATCGATTAGTAGTTAAAGTCGGCATTCCTGATATGCTACTTATAACTATAGGTCAGCAAAATGGTTTGTGTAACTATATGAGACTCAAGATCATCGCTCTTGGAAAACTGATGATTGAAGCTGAAATCATATCTTGAGGTAATATTGTCTTTCGAACATTCATACCAAGAACCAATATTATACCTTCTGACAAAAAGATCCCTTTCAAATTTCAAAGAAGACAGTGTCCTTTGTCAATTTACTTTGCTATGTTTATTAATAAAATTCAGGGACAATCTCTTTCAAGAGTTGCTATTTTTCTAAAAGACCCGATTTTCTCCAATGGCTAGTTGTATGTTACACTTTCAAAGATTAAAATGTTATTAAATAAAGATTATCAAATTACAAGCAAAACCTCTAATGTTGTTTACAAAGAAGTTTTTACACGTTTGTAAATTATATATATTTTTTTAATACTTAAAGAATGTTTGTGTAACAATTTTTAAAGAATTTAAATTTTTATTCGCAAATTTTATTATTATGCATTTCATATGCGCTACCCGTGTTGAACACGGGTTATAAGCTAGTACATCGATAAGCTGGCTACTATATGTCTATATGATGTTATTTGTTGATAGGAATTTTAATAATTAATTGAAAGAGCTAACAAAATACTAGAATTTTCAATCCATAAAATTTATTAGTAATTGATTCAAAATAAATTTTATAATTCAAGTTAACATCTTGTATGAAAAGAAATACTTTTTTAAATAGTCATATCATCATTTAACCTACTTAAGAGGTCAATCATATAGAATTAGCAAATTATTTATAAGTTGAATGACTAAATTAAGACTAAAAAAATGTAACTAACTTAATTGGAAGAATTAGAATAGTTGATTTCCTTTTGTATAGAGTTACCTCTATTTTTTAAGACAAACAACACATAAACTTCAACTAAGTGGAAATATATATTTTCTATTGTATAAGAATTTTTTCTAATTCACAAACAAATTAACAAATACAATTTTTCTGTAATAGATTTAGCAGTCAATAATATAATTAGTAATCTGAATATTTTAGAAAATACTTGAGGAATCTTATACTAATGAATTGGATTCATTTTTAGTAATTAGTTAGATTGAAGAATACAAGATATTAGGCTTTGAATAGTTAAAAGAAGAACAAATCCATATGCTGTCGCCCCTTTAGTATATGCTAGTATGACTTTGAAAATAACAAAGAATTTTGAAGAAAAGACCAAGATTTCAAATTTAGAATTTAGAATTTGGAATCAACCTACATAGCCTATGTCACAATCATATCAACGTATCTCAGACTTGGAATACTTTCTTTGGATGCTTATGAAGAGGGACAAGTCGAAGTTCGTAATATTTTGACTTTATAAGTAAAACGAAATGTCATAATCCTTTTTCTTTTCACCAACTTAGATTAATTTCTACTTTTACCAAAAGAGATTTTCAGTTTTGCGTACCCCCTTCTAGTTTTATTTTACAATTGTCATGCGGCATACACCATTTGAATCGAGTTTCAACCAAGGTGTAATTAAGCTTTTCCAGGTAATGTTTAGAATATTTTTAACGGTAAACTCACACATAAACTAATCTAATTCTAAAAGCTATATAAAATTGTCTATCACGTTACATGACCTACGACATTAGGCTATACGGTATACATGCGGGTAAGCATTCAGGTAGGGTTGAACCCGATCGGGTACACCGCCGCCATCACCGCGGGTTAGGCATGTTCACGGATTGGTTTGAAACCGCGAAACCGCTCAAACCATGTCGTCGGTTTGGTTTAGCGGTTGGTTTTTTTCCCAAACATTTGGTGGGTCGGTTTTAAAAGTTTGAAACCGTAGTAAACAGTTTGGTTTATGGTTTATAGCAAAAAACGTTCATCAAAAACAAGACCGAAACGTGTGTATATATATATATATATATATATATATATATATATATATATATCCTAATACGGAAAGGATAATATGAAAACTCTGTCTAGTTGAGAAAACCCTTGAAACCCTATTAAAACCGTTGATCTTGAGATTGAATGGCTGAGATCATTTCAGAAAATGTAACATATGTAAACTTTTGTAAATGTTACATATGTTACACTTATTTAGCTGAAAAATGGTTTATTTTATTTTATTTTAGGGGTATTTTAAAAAAAAAAGTACTGGCGCTTTTTTGTTTTTTTTTATAAAAAGTGACGAAAATGCATTTAAAAGTGAGCCTTTTTAAAAAATAAAAAAATTTCAACGTAGAGTTGTTGAGCGTTTTTTAGAGTTTCTAGGGATTGCTCAACTCGAGAGGGTTTTCAAATTATCTTTTACCTATATATATATATATTAAAATTTTTAGAAGAGGGCATGTTAATAAGTAGAGTGCTATTGTAGGTTGTGCTGCCTGAGGGATCTAAGAATCCGTCTGCTGTGGTTCCATTTTCTGTTGAACGTCGTGCAGAGGTAGCTTTTTATTTCTATTATTATAAAGTTTTTCAGTTAGCAAACAGTAAATGTGATTATTGTTTCAGTCTTACTTAATTCATCAATCCTTGTTATTTGCATCTTATTTAATTTGATAATTTTTTTAAAAAAATAATTGCAGACCAGTTACTCCTACCTTGATATTGTTGGAAGACCAGTGGTGGTTTTGGAAAAAGAAAATGTAGTTCCTGAACACAACTCTCTTTTCCAGGTGATTAAAAACTGCTTTTATGTCCATTAACCATCATATTAAAAAGTTTGACTTTATGGACATTATGGTCCACCAGTATATGTTTTCAATGTTCTTTAACCATCTTTCTTTTCTTTTATTTTTTATTTTATTAATTTTTTTTTATATTTTGCAGGTTTACTATGATTTCCACCCAATGTTTATGCTTGCGGAACCATTGATGTTAACATCTGTATTCTTCTTCTTGTTTGTTGCTGCGTTGGCATACATTCACATGGACATTTCAATAAGAAAATGAAGAGCAACAGAATGCTGATGATTAATTACCAGGTAGACCGCGTCACCAATCATGAGATAATTTAGATTTTATGTAAAACTGACCCGACACTTCGGTCTTTACTTGAAGGCACTTTTAAGGCTTGTGACACGAGAACATAAATTAGCTACAAAGATTTTAAATATTTTTCTACATTTTGACAGTTTAGACCATTCTGATACAGTTTGGTGCATGTTTAACTGCTTTAACCATGAGCTCATCTGCATCTTTGTTTTTTATATGCATATGTGCGTGCGAATGCACTTTAATACAAAACTAGCGGAGAAGATACTCGCATAAACATATATACCACTTATTATTTATCTGTGATATTTAAGGCAGTTATGTAATTGCATACACCGTATAAAAAATGTAATCGCATTGCCACCTGTTTGTGGCACGTATATTTTAGAATCAATTTTACGTAGGTAATCGAGAGAACTGTATAACCTTTGTATGTATTGCTTGAAGATATGGTGAATGTATAACAATTAAAGCAATAAGTATAAATGTTAGTGGTGAATCGGTTTAAGAGCACCAGAACTATAAAAACATTGTCACTCAGTGGGATAGAGAAGACTTGGCTATATAAATGCTTATAAGAGTTAAAACAACAAATACAATATCTTATAAAGATCATTTTTGCATCTTTTTAATTTAGCTAAGAATATCTATACTCTGCCACTATAATGGTGAGCGGTGCGGAATTCTGTTGGGATCCCATCACACATATAGCTTACCATATCATCAATCATTGCTACCTTAATCTTTTTGTAACTGAAGTTGTAAGTTGTATTATTTGTACGCTATATTGAAAGCAGAATTCTTTCTGTTGTAACCTTTTAGTAGGTTTTGTCAATTTCAACCCATACTTCAAATAACTTAAATTAAGCTGCATTTTGGTTTAATGGATCAAAAGTAATTATCGTTTATAAAAACTGTTGTATCTCTGTTTAATACATCAACCATACGGGCAATAATTCTGTTAGGTTAACCATACCTAACCATTTAATATGTATGTTTGTAATCAAACCAATACACCCAATACCTTTTATACTAACATATAGGGGCCAAATGGTGAAAAAAAATGATTTCAACTGCTAAAAGCAGCTCTATATATATCCATTTAAGAAACAACCATCTTTTAAAACCAAACGGTCAAAGCTAAATCTGGTTAACCGCTACAAATTAGACCGGTTTCAAATTGGTTTGCAAAAAACAGGTTACTATACTAGTATAGTAGTATACTGGTTTTAGAACATTTACAAATTCAGTCCGGTTATGAAAACAGGTTTCTTTGTGATCTATGACCAGTAATAAGATCAACGTAGCCCAGTGCAAACCCAAACTAGCCCATACTCATGTATAAGGCCCTATAAGAAAAGAGCACACTGCATAGGACCTACACTAAAACTTAAAACCCAAAAGCCCGAAGTTGAGGTTTTGTCGTCTCACAATTTAAAATCCTTGATAAGGTGAGGTAATATTAAAAACCAATAAAAATCTCACTTTTTCAAAGTTGAGCTTCTAATCTGCACAACTCAATAGTCATCGTAGCAGAGTTTGTTACCTAAATCTTGAACGATGTATAAATTTTATGCAACCCATCATACTAAAAATGTGACTTTTAACCCTACAAGCTTACACTTTTGTATCAAAGGGAATCTCACTCTAACGAAGAAGTAACAACGTCGGTCTGAGTTAAATCATTTCAAAGCAATTAACATCATTTTGATTGTGATAAAAAAATGAGTTAACTATTCGTTAGAAACGAACGGTTACTTCTACGTTACATTAGCCATATTGTCGGTATGGATATTATATGTCAGTGGGTTATAATTTAGATTATTAAAATAACTTTCCCTAAAATTTAATTCATGACGTACATATCATCATTTTGAAATTGAACGACAAAATTAGAATTTGACCCAAATGCAAAACTCTGAATGAAATGATGTGATCGGAAGCAAATGCTTTGTTTTTTTATGTGTGTGGAATATGGATGTATGGTTGTGACTAGGTTGGCCAGCATGGGCTCATGTTCATTGGACCCATGGTCCACACCTCTTGACATTTAGCACACTCAATAATTACAGTTCAATGAACCATGGTCCAGCCCTTGGTCGGGTTAGGTGCACCACTCTCATTTTCTCTATATATCACCCCTACCAATTTTTGTTCACATTTAAGATTTTCCTTTTCACCAGTTGAACAAATTTGTATAAAAAGTATAATAATAGTTATATCTCTTAATGTTAGCAACAGTAAATGATTAATTTACGTGTGACAATATATGCTTTTATTCAGTGTTTCAAAGATCCGTTTTTAGACCGTAACGGATTGGGGTTAGAAATGGTTCACCGGTTATGCTTAGTTGTACTACTGTGTCGTTCAATCAATCTGACTACTTAACCCTGTAATTCCACAAAACTACAACGTAAACTCAATAAATAATCCAAAAGTACATAATTGCATAATAAAAAACAATTCAAAGGAAAATCATAATAAAAAAAAAAAAATCCTAAAGTACTTAATTTTTCAATAAAGTTTTTTTTAATAAAAGTGTATAATAAGTTTATAACATTGAAGTGTTAAATGTATTAAGTTCACCAAGGAAGAAGAACTGAACGGAGATCGTGTTTACTGTTTAGTATTACAAACGCATTGAGGCCGCTAGGTTTGGTAGTTTTTTACCAATCAAATTATTGCTTATCGCTATTCTAATAAAACTTCATATTTTAAAAGTCAGCTTTTAAGATTATCAATATTGTTTAATAGTTTTTCCATATTTATCGTATCTGTTCATATCCGAAATTGATATTACAACCGGTTTAAACCGGTATTTAAAACATTGCCTTTATCGCTATAATCTGTGTGTTGGTCGAAAACAAATAAATAGTAAAGTTATTTGCATATATAACCACCCTCTTCTTTCCATTTTTGGGAAGTCGAGGAACCATTTGATATGCTTTCTTTTGCTAAAGAAAGATTTAACAATGTTAATTTATGGTTTGAAAAAATAAAATGATTACCAGGAGGAATTCTCTCTCTCTCTATATATAATATATAGGTTTTAAATATTCCTTTTCTTTTTAATATTGCATGGACCATTACCCATCCAACTAAGTCTAATGTGTCCATGCTACTATGTTTGCATTTATAAACTTGCTGACTTTCCTCACTAAAAGTTAATTTTAAAATATAAATACAGATAAAGACTTAATGACTTTACTAACAGAACGTGCTTACCTAACAAGCTAACGGCTAACCAGTCTTGAGTCTCCTACAACTCACACTCAGAACGACGCAAAAGATAATTACCGACTCATGATTCTAAACCAAGTCAAAAGGGCGGGGTTCAAACTATTATCTTTTCCACATAATTATGATATGTTCAAACCGTAACCGGAACTCCCCGATCCATGCATGTGTTGGCCACCCTAAACATGACCACCTAGTGAGGATCAAACCCGGGCAGTGGTGGAGCTTGAACGAAAACGTTTAGGGGGCCGTGGTTTTTTGGGGAAAAATAAAGGGAAGCCAAGCTATATACGTAAAAATTATTCGGACTAAAATCCCGAATTTTACACTACGAACGAAAAAAACGATAGGGCCCGGGGCCATCCCAGGGCCCAGGCCCTCAAAAAGCTCCGCCCTTGAACCCGGGTGTCATTTGGATAACCCAATTAGCTCCATACCACTAGGGCATCTTCAAAAGCTTACCAATATTTTTAAAATTCAAATATTCTAATACTAATTTATGTTTTTATAATCTAAGTATATCTCTCAGTAATATATAGGTGTGTGTTTTGTTTTTAGTTGTCTTAAATAAGATGATGAAAAATAAGCTACTGGAATTGCATGATATTTGACTTTTTAATTAACCACGATGTATGAGGTGCAATTAATATGTTTAAATAAAGTAACGTTGACCAATGCCACTGGGTGAGGAGCGAGGGAGGTAAACAAGAAACACAAAGACGATGCCGCCGTGCACGGCCATCGGTGACGCCTTCATTAGCGGCGGAACCATCATGCACGTGAACTTCATCAATACCCCTACTTATCATTCATGACATGCTTTACTCAAAAGATATGTCGCATGCATGTTTTCCTTTATATATATATTTAAATATTACCAATCAGTATAATACTTTTCATCAAGACAAAAATATGCCTATAACAGTAAGTTTATTTCAAGTGGTGTAGTAATATTTCTTTCCTTTACTTAATAAAATAACCTTTTAAAGTAGTTTGTTGTCCATTTATCTTGTATTTCTATGTAACAACTTTATATATTTGTTACCAAAATATATATAAAAATTTAAAATCTAAATTGTTTTACCCCTTGATTTATAAGATTCGATAATTTTAATTAACTGAAATATAAATTTAAGAGACGACACTTTGTCGAAAAGTTAATTAGAATTTGTAAAATTTCCTCATACTTTTTATTTAGTGAACGAATTCAAAATCCTTCTTGAAATAATTAAAAAATCAATCGGACAAATTAGAATTTCTCTCGATCCCTCTTCCTGTCACCACTACCACTATTGATTTGCACCAATGATCTTGGTAATATTAACATACTAACTACTAACTATTTGTCGTTAAAAAAAAAAACTAATATTTATTTGCAACTAATGGTATCTCCTACCATTTCCTCACCCATTCGGTGAATGTCTGGCTCGAGTTGGTCTAAGCTCAAAGTCGCATCGTTCAACCTAGCAGATAGCAGAGTTAAGCTCAACTTAGTCTGTTTGTTTATTATTACTTAACTAATTATTAATTACTTTTTATGTATTATAATAATTTGATTAAATTTTATTAATATAATTATATGTATAATTATTTGGATTATGTAATTTATTTGTTTAATTATATATACATTTACATAATTTATTTTGTATTATAAGAGTATTCATGTCCCATTCTTTAAACAAAACTTTATCTCTAGAATTTGGAGATTATGAGTAAATTGCATCTACATCTCATTCTCTATTATACAATCTTCATTTTAAAGGTTAGAGTTTTTTAATAAATATTTTTTTATAGCTGTCTAAGTGAGAGATAATAATAATAATAACAATATAAGTCTTTGTGAATGAAATAGATATATTAAGACAGAGTCAGAGGTGTGGATGGTTAAACAAAATCAAAATATAGATTTAAAAAATTATGATCTTTATTAGATTATAGAGACTGAGATAATTGTGGGATGTCAATGCTCTAATATACATAAATTTGTTTTTCTCTTCATAAGCTCAGTTACCTAGACTTGCGAACCTAATCAAGCTCAATGCATGAACCATGAGCTAGAGTTCTTTTATTAAATTAGCATCATCATAGGCTGGAAGTCAGCCAATAAACCGTTTGAATTGAGTTTTGTTCTATTCAAGCTTTTAACAATTTGATCTCAGGTTATAATCAGGCTAAACCAGTTACCATTCTTAATGGGTGTTGCCACCGGCCCCCATTACAACTAATAAGATCCCTACAACTACCACCACATTTTTACTTCTTAAACAATTTACAAAGTATATATAAGATCGTTTTATCAATACAATGAACTAGATCAGTTTCTTTAGCAGGTTCCAGTATCAGGCAATTTTAATTTCTCTAAGTTGTTTTATGCTATATAGTTCAATTTCCCTATAGTTCTATATAACATATTTTAATTTCTTGGAATCTTAATTATGTGAATCAAGAGCCTTGTTAAATTAATTTACTTATTTAGTTTACTCTTAAAGCTAGCTAGCTGAGCTAGATTTTGAAGTAAATTTTCAAAATGAAAATTAATATATATGAGTGTGAAATACATTGTTGTTATGTTAATTTAGTCAATCAATAATATTTGCATTAACAACCTAAGATATATGAAGATCCATGATCATACCATTGACTAAACCACTTGGTATGTTGCAGATTACATGTGTGAATGCCTTCTATATAATAAACAAATATGTTGGCAACTATAGTGTTGTTACTTGTTAGGTGGATATGATAACATTCTTTGAGCTCTTCATATTCGTTATAATGTTGATTTGTTTTGACATTAATCACCATAAAAGCAAAATATATAAACATAGCAGAAATAAAACATTTAATCGCTCCGATTTGTTTTCCCGGTTCAATATATTATATACATTAGATAGTGATTTTTTTATCGTCAGAAATATCATTTCCATACAAATTTACAAGTTTTTATTTTGCGAAGGTAGAAGTATCGAGTGTGTTATTTATGAGAACATGATAAAATGCTAAATAATTATAGTTACCAAATGAAACAAAAAAATGGAGTATCCATATGTGGAACGACGAGTCTATAGGGAACGAGCCCATTCAGCATCAGAGAAACCAACAATATACGATTTCGTGGGTTTTGAGAAGTTGAGACCATAATCAACTGTGCCATTGATGTAGCGAAGAATGCATTTGACTTCCTGAAAATGTGTGATGTTGGAGCATGTAGGTATTGGCTGACTTGATTTACTGCAACCAAGGATCATACAGAGGTGGGTCATCGAATGGCGTGCCGATAGAGGATTATGATATGTTGGCAGCAAGAGGGGCTGAGAGGGGTTTCGCATTCAACTTATTACCACGTTCCAACATTTCCCGGGCATAGCAAGACTGGTGAAAAAAACAAGCCATAGTTGGTTTTTGTAACTTCAAGACGAAAAAAATAGTTAAGAGAACCAAGTCGTTGATGGCGAACTTGTTGTGGAGGCATTAGACAAAATTCTTTATTTTCATTGGTTGATTCCCAGTGAGGATCAAGTCATCCATGAAGACAAGATGATACATGATGCATTCATCATTTTTGAAGATGAATAATGACGGATCCTCACGTCTACAAGTAAACTGATTTCTGATAAGAAAGTCACTAAGACGAAGAAACTATGCACGGGGAGCCTGTTTTAATCCATATAAAAGGCTTTATTTAACTTTCAAACATGGTTGAAATCGAGCATCATGAAAGCCATGTGGTTTTCGATATATACAAATTCATTTAATTCTCTGTGAAGAAATGCATTATTGACATACAGTTGACGTAGGGGGCAATTGTGAAGAACCGCTAATGAGAGATTAATACGAATTGTTGCAAGGTTCACAACTGGGCTAAAAGTAAGTGAATAGTCGATCCCTCGTATTTGACTGTAACCTTGAGTGACAAGAGACGCTTTATGTCTCTCTGTCGATTCATCCACGTGGTAGTTAGTACGAAATAACCAATTTGAACCAACAATGGGCCTTCCGGTGGGACGAGGAACAAGGGACCAAGTGTTATTTGAGTGTAAAGCTTGAAGTTCCTTGTTCATAGCATCACGCCACTTAATATCCTTTAGATTTGTTTTGTATGTTTTCGGTTAAGATGATGTTAAGAGGGCGAGGTGGAGAGGATGGCGGGTTAAAGAGGCTAGGTTGGTGTTGTGACGAGGTTTGAATATATTGGCCTTAGCCTGAGTTGTCATATGGTGAGCTATCAGGGGAAGTGGTGGGGGAGACAG
>WOUH02000009.1:10021119-10037137 GCA_009936405.2 Stevia rebaudiana
AATGAATGGTTTGTTTTGGTACAATCTGTGTTGCATAATATAAACCGGTTGACTCGATCCTGCCGCTTGACTGACCCGATTAGTTGGCAGACCGCCCTCTGGACCGGTCGGAGACCGGGGGCCGGGGAGCGGGGTGTCACAACATAGGGCATAACACGATAATTGAAATAACACGATGAATAAGACCATCCAGAGTTGGGATTCGACTCAAAGAAGCCCTCCATACAAAATAATTGACCTTTAATGGACCCATTGAACCCACCTAAATTTTCCGCCATCTGGATCGAACATTTTTCTTTCAATCTCCTTTATTCTAATAGAACATGTGAAAGGGAGTTGGGAATCATCCCCCCACAGCCACTGATCCTTCCGGTTAGAAAGATGCCACTTCGAAGCCCAATCATTCAAAACTAATAACTGTCCTTGAGCCTGCACCCACGGCATTAACTTCCAGTTCCAAGCTACCGAAGCCCCAGGAACTCTCACAATCCGATCATACACCAAACACATTTTTTGAGATTCTAATTTGAAAAGATCCGGAAAAATATTCTTTAAAACCCCTTTTCCAGACCAATTATCTAGCCAATATAGAGAACTGGACCCATCCCTATCGAGCTTCTGATGAACCAAGATACATCAATCCCCAACTGGCCCTCGTCATCGCCCACCTTCATAATATTTCGCCTTGGACCTGACATTGTTTTCTTTAGGGGAAAACCCAAGAAGGATCTCTGATTGTGACGTATAGCACTCACCACTTTTACCCAAGTCTTTGATTGTGGAGTCTTGAATCGGAACCATCATTTTAGGAGTAAAGACTGATTTGCTGCCCGTAGGGATCCAATTCCTCCACCCCCAAACTCTCTAGGAGCCAACAACTTATCCCATGCCACCCAATTAAGTTTTGGCGAATCAGTTTTTGAGCTCCAACAGAAACGACTCCTCAAACTTTCGATCTTTTTGATGATTTTTGTGAAGCACTTACTTGCAAAAATCAACATGTACTTTATTCTCACTCCCATCTGGTTTCAAAATTGATACTATTTTTTTACAACATTTTTATAACATTGTTTACAAGAATTATACCTTTGATTGTACCAAGAATTATGACACGTTTTTTCCTGAAAAACAATACCTTTTACTTATATATAATATCAACATCTTTGATTGTATATCGTTAAAATGATTAAACATTTAGGATGATCATTATGTTTGTAACTAAGAAAATTAGTTTTACCACAAATGTTCCTAATACAATATTATACCATTATTGAAAGATGGTTTTAGAATTTTTTTAATATCTAGAGATAGTACAAAATAACTTATGAAAGGTAGTTTATCTGTAAAACAATTAATTTAAATTGCAGTTGTATTATAACATTGATGTTCACAACATTTATGTGATATTTACAATTATAATAGTTTGTAACACTATTTGTATATTTAGGTAACTAAAGAAAACAAAAATATACCTTAATTATCTCGCATAACTCAAAGATGTTTGTGAAAGAAGAATCGGTTAAATAACTCATCTTCAAGAGAGCAGATCATGGATAGTCTTAATGGGCGCTAAGAAGGGTTAAATAACTCATCTCCAAACCAACCCGACCCGGTAAAAATGAGGCTAGTAAGACCAAGTAACAGTACAATTACAGTTACACACCATGTCACACCGTTTCTGCTAATACAAGTTTCAGTTATATGCCTCCAAACTATTTATGTAATTATACATAGAACCAATCTTTTGAGCAAACCTCTGAACCAAACTCAATAGCAATTCCCATACTAAAAAGCTCCTGACAAATTTACTTGGCCCCATACGCAGTGGCGTAGCCGCATATAACTCAAGGGGGGCAGCCGCCCTTTTTGGAAAAAAAAAAATTATGTGGTATATATATGTTAAAATCCCAACCGACCCCATAAAAATTTATGATCGCCCCTAATCCAATTTTAATTTCTAATTTTAGTTATAAAACATTATAACCCAAGTTTAAAATATGCCCAACTAATAATATAAACCCAGTTAAAATACGTTCAAGTCCGTTATTAATTTTTATAAACTAATCAAACTCACAACTATCATATGTTTAAAAAATTCATTATTAATTTTAATATATTAAACCAAACCCACCACTAGCCCATTATGTTTTTCAATATGAAATTTTGTCCGGTTGATTATTTTTTAACATGACCTGACCCGATTCGACCCAAACCGGCCTGAAACATAAGAGAAAAATTATTATTTAGCAATACTCAAACGACCCTAAAAAATTTCCGTCCCCCATGAAAAAAATTCATGGATCCGCCACTGCCCATACGGCACATTCACCTTCACAACATCTTCAATCGACTCACGAAACCGACAGTTGGGCCCACAAATCTTGGATCCACGTGGGACCGACCTCGACCTCTGGATCACATCCCCCATGTTGTTGCATTTCCTACAGATATGCATATGTGAAGCATCACAGAGCGTGTAAAGACGCTCAAATAAGTTGGCGGTTGCACCATGCGCTATGATGCAGTCGCGCTCCATCTCACCAATCTTGACCCCACCGAACCGCTTGCGGTCCGCCACCGGTTGTCGTGTGAGTGGATGAACGGGCCCGATGTTACGGAACTTGACCTTGTCTTCAGACATGTGGACCAGCTTATGGTAAAATGTGGGGCCCATGAACACTAGTGACTCGACCATTTCACCCGTTCGCCCGTTGTAGACTCTCTCATTTCCCCATCTTGAAATCCACACCTGCAAATAAGATGATGATCTTAATCTTTTTTTAATATTTCATTACTCTCAGGTTTTATGAACCTGGTGGTAGATTGGTAATTTTTAACCTGTGAAGTTGGTTGGTTGATAATTTTTCGGATATTTATGATATTGTTTGGATATTTTTTCGGATACTTCGGATATCCGGAATATTTACTTTATTTACATTTTTAAAATCATGAAATAATATAAATTTTTTCAGATTTGGATCCCGAAAATCAGGTATGTGGAATTTCAGATATCTGAAGTTCGGATATTCCATCTTGAACACCCTTATCGACAGCTCATATGAAATACATGAACTTTTATAATTAATTAAATAATTTACTGCTTATCATAATTAAGAAAAGCGTAAGATAAGAGTCGGATGATTAATGAGGAAACCACTTTCTCGTGCAAGAACCAAAAAACCACAACTTAAGTGAACTTCAAATATTTCGCATTTCTTCATACGTTATTATTTTTTAAAACGAATTGCAATATTGAATCACTCTTCTTTCAAACGAGTATAATGAATCCATATCAAAAAGGGAAAAAATTTGCGTCAAAAAATTTCAATACTACATATATGCAGTATAATGATAATTTAATTAAATTTTAATACTGCATATATGCAGTATAATGATAATTTACAAATTACACTTCATTTAATCTATATTTGCGTTTCTAGAAAAAATTAATCCAGAATTTTCTTTATTTTTATTTTTTTTATGTATACTGCATATGTGTAATATTACTGTATTATGCAATCAAAGGCGTGACAAGAGTGATATGCGTTGTTATAATTGTAACAATTTTGGTCATTACTCGTGGGAATGCACCAATCTACCCGAAGTCAAGGCAAACGGCAAATGAAAGAGAACTCGTTCTCATGATGGCGGCGGTTGAGATAGATGACGAGAGTTTATTGTAATTGAGTTTTTGAGTTAGTTTTCTTAATAAAAGTTCATCTATATCTCGTGTGTTCTTGTTAATATTGATCATGTGCCTTTAACTGGCATCAGAGCCTAAGTTACGAGTTGTTGTCGATCAAAGGATCAAGTGGGGCGTACAACCACTTAATTAATTGTAGCCGTAGGGTTATGTTAAAAGAACCCAAGTTCCAATCAGAAGATAGACACCAGAAGACGTAGATAACTACGTTAGTTTATTTTTCATGAATAGCAATTAAGAATCAGGAGCCAATTTTTGGTGACCAAGTTTCCATAACAAACGTACAATATCAAGAGAGTTTGTGAATTTATTAATCAAAGAATAGGACGTCGTTGGGATAGTCGCCCCAACAAAATATTTTGTTCGTGTTTGCTTTGATTACCGATGATAATTCGTATATTTCGGTACTTTAAGCTACTTTACGCATTTCCTATAAGTGTTTTTTTATGTATCTATGTATATTTCAAGTAGTCGTTCAAAAAAAATGCATACTACATATATGTACTATATTACAACTAACGACGCAAATTTTTTTATTTTTTTGACATAGCTTCATTATACTCATTTGAAAGATGGTAAAATTTGTGATCACGGCGGTGGTTTATGATAAAATCATTTACGCGTGAACCAAAAAACCATACTTAAGTGAACTTCAAATATTTCTCATTTCTTTATACGTTATTATTTTTTAAAATGGTTTGCACGATTAAATCACAAATTTTACACACTTTCGAACAAGTATAATGAAGCTATGTCAAAAAATAAAAAAAATTGCGTCGTAAGTTGTAGTATACGACTATATGTAGTATACTACATATATGTAGTATACTTGTAGTATACATTTTTTTTTTGAACGACTACTTGTAATATACATAGATACATAAAACAAAAAACAAAAAAAACATTTGCAGGAAATGTGTAAAGTAGCTCAAAGTAATAGAATATATGAATTATCATCTTAACGCATATATGCAGTATGACATACTACAGTAATATTACACATATGCAGTATACATAAAAAGATGAAAAATAAAGAAATTTCCGAATAAATGTTTTCTAGAAACGCAAATATAAATTTAAAGAAGTATAATTTGAAAATTATCATTATACTGCATATATGTAGGATTAAGATTTTATTAAATTATCATTATACTGCATATATGTAGGATTAAGATTTTATTAAATTATCATTATACTGCATATATGTAGCATTAGATTTTTATGACGCAAAATTGTTTTTCTTTTTAATATGACTTTATTATAATCGTTTGAAAGAGGGTGAAATTTGTGATTCAATGGTGCAATTCGTTTTAAAAGATAATAACGTATGAAGAAATGAGAAATATTTGAAGTTCACTTTAGTTGTGGTTTTTTGGTTCTCGCATGATAAAGTGGTTTTCGTATAAACCTTTCCCAGTACTATACATATCATATGACTTTTACTGGAAAAATAATTATGTGGATATTTGGTTTATTGGTTAACACACTTTACTCGATTGTAATCAAACTCAAAATTTGTATAACCAATACCGAGTTGGTTATTTGCTTTCGGTTTCAAACCAGATCAAATAACGAATATAATTCTATTTGGTTTTTTCAATTTCAATTGTGGGAAGAGTGAAACACGTTTGTGTGGACCTTACATGAGTGTCTTCTCTTGTTGGGCTCAAGGTCAATGAGTTTGTTGCGGGTCAAGCTGGGCTTAAGTCGAAATTAGTGAAAATTACTAAACACGGTAAAGTTTGTTTGGAGAATTAACACATGTTTATTCGTTTCGCCTTGATACATGCGGGTTCCTAGCCCTGTAGGCTGTGGAATTTCTTGATATGGTTCAACGTGTCGTGTATAGTAATATTGTGACGCGGTGCTTACCCACCAGCTTATTGTAATCGAGGAACCTTTACTTTCACATATATTTCTATTTACTACGATAAGAGATAGTGAAATTCGGTTATGTTTTTTGTTTAATCGGTTTCAAAGAATGAACGCCCATACACCTTTAACTAAAAAACACTCAAGTAGATCTTAACTTTGAAGAAAATTAAAGCCCCAACTAAAACTAATATTAATATGTATACACGTATACCCATTTTTTGAGTTTGAAGCAAAACATTATAAGGCATATTTATACCTAATTTCAAGATCGGATCAAACACGCCTACACTTTTTCAAAATGACACCAATCACCAATTTACTGTTCATCGCCATTTCCATAGTATCTTCATTCTATCAATTTGCTCGCCAACACACTTTGCATGTTACTTTTAGTCATCATGGTAATATCTATCTTCATTTTGGTCCCATAAACCCTTCCTAAAAACCCTTCACTCAAGATTTGAAGCAGTGATTTGAAAGCACATTTGTTAGAAGTCACATTAATTATATTCTGTTATGGTGAACTCAGGCCGTCACTTTGGTGTTAATCATATTTAGTTGATCTTAACTGTGTTTTCTTCACTAGGATTTGAAGTCCTTTAAAGGTATTGTAGATTTAATTTCATTGCATTAATTATAAAGTGAACATAGATAATATGTTCTTATGTTACAGATGTAAAGGTATTTTCTAATTTATTAATTTAAGAAAGGAACACCATTATCTTTACTTTGATTTTGCTACACATGATGAAGCTTCATTATGAAATACTACATTCTATTCTATGTCTGCGTGATTACCAAACATGCTTTTTTTCGTTCCAGCACATTGACTCATTCAATTCCATCATGCATTCACACATACTAAAGAGTACCTTATTTAATTTTACATAATACCAATTTTTCAGCAAACCTCTGATCCAAACTCAATTGCAATTCCCATACTAAAAAGCTCCTGACAAATTAACTTGGCCCCATAAGGAACATTCACCTTCACAACATCTTCAACCGACTCACAAAACCGACAGTAGGGCCCACGGATCTTGGGTCCACGTGGGACCGACCTCTGGATCACACCTGCCATGTTGTTGCATTTCCTACATATATGCATATGTGAAGCATCACAAAGCGTGTAAAGACGCTCAAACAAGTTGGCGGTTGCACCATGCGCTATGATGCAGTCGCGTTCCATCTCACCAATCTTGACCCCACCGAACCGCTTGCGATCCGCCACCGGTTGTCGTGTGAGTGGATGAACGGGCCCTATGTTACGGAACTTGACCTTGTCTTCGGACATGTGGACCAGCTTCTGGTAAAATGTGGGGCCCATGAACACTAGTGACTCGACCATTTCACCTGTTCGCCCGTTGTAGACTCTTTCATTTCCCCATCTTGAAAACCCACAACTGCAAATAAGATGATAGTAATCATTTTTCAATATTTCATTAATCTCGGGTTTTACAAACCTAGGGGTAGATTGGTAATTTTGTACCTGTGAAGTTGGTTGGTTATGTCCTCAACAGATGGAGTAGAGAAAGGGGTCGCGTATTTCAGTGGGCCACCTAACGCGATCCCCTTACCCAATGCAGCTTCCAAAAGCTGACCTGGCGTTTGTCTAGAAGGAAACGCGTGTGGGTTTATTACAACATCTGGAACTATTCCTTGTATAGTGAAAGGAAAATTCTCCTGAGACTCCAAAAACCCCAAAACGCCCTTTTGCCCGTGCATGCTTGAAAACTTATCTCCAAGACTAGGAGTGCGTACCTACAACAATCAGAAAATTACCTTTTTGCCCATTGTTACAGTTATAAATAAGAGTTAATTACACAGATGATCCATCAGGTCTGAGAAAAGTAACAAGTTTTGTTATTAATAGTTTAATGTAACAGGTTTGGTTTTATGCTTTCAGCTTTATACCGAGATAGGTTTTCAGTTAAATTAAAGTGAAATTACCAAAATACCTTTTGACTTTTCACCTTTTTGACCATAATTTAACTTAAACTTGAAAAGTTAACAGAAGTTAGCCTTAATAGTCAAACTCGTTACAAAATTTAAAGCATAAAACCCAAATTTGTTATTTTAAACTCTTAGTACCCAAAACTTTTACATTTAGCATACCAAGTCGACCATCTGTATAATTCCACAAATTAGAATTGATAATATTGATAGTTGAGGGTTAATTAGACATTTGAGAAATAACCAAAACTAAGGAATTACCTGTCTCAAAGATACAGTAGCAAAGTTTTTACCATCATCATTTGCAGATAATACAACTTTCTGAACGGATCCTTTTTCACCATGTTTGAGTTTAATACTATGATCACTTCCGGATTCCGCAAATTTTCCTATAACAATATCACCACTTCGCAAACGGGCCCCAACATACGGAAACCCATCTTCATCTAGATTATCAACACGCCCAATTTTACTTTGAATCTTCCCAAAAACTACATTATCTTCAAACTTAGCCTTTTTCCCAAACGATTCCTTGTTAAAAATGTCTGCTTTGTAGCTTCTAACATGTTCTGATCTAAACATACCGCGTTCTAACGAAGCGCGGTTCATTACTAACGAATCCTCTTGGTTGTATCCTAAATGGACATTAACAGCAACAATTGCACATTGACCGTTGTAGTATTCATCTCCCGGCTGCAATCTTTGACTATTATTATGTGACTTGGTTGATCCAAGGCTATCGGAAAGAACCGTTTTGAAAAGCGGTTTTTGGGGATAAAACAGATTATGAGCGAGTGTATCGACTCTAATGTTTGGATTTGTGGTTGAATAACCAATGGCTTGTTGAGAGTGCTTTTGCGACTGGAATAACACGCGTTTTGCATGATCATGATTTGCAAAAGGGATTATTGCGCAGCTAAAACTTAAGAGAAATGACATATCAAGCTCACAGTGTGTGTATTTAGGTGAATTTGTGTCGGTATTGTGAAAAAGGTGTTTAATTCCCCATGCGGTGTAACAATCTTCTTCCTCTTCGGTTCCAACGAGTTCGATAATTCCATTGTCTAAAAGACTTTGAAAAGAAAAATCACCCGGTTTAAGTAAATTGATGTTTTTTAAACCCTCAATTAACAAAAGCGGACGCATGAGCCTTCCAGCATCAGAGAATATACGCACTTCACCATTCTTATCGTCTAGTTTAATCTCCAGCTATATACAAAAAAAAATATATAAACTTAATTAGAAATGTTGCACAAATGGTCCCTGTAGTTTGATCATATTGTAGGTTTGGCCCTAGGTTTCAAAAATTGCAAAATTTGTCTAAATGTCTGATACCAGTTAGTTGTTACAAAAATTAGTGATTTTGTAAATGGCAGTACAAAAATGAGTTCAAAATCAATAATAAATTGTAAATGGAAGCACAAAAACTAGTGATTTTTATCAACATTTATTGATTTGAACTCATTTTTACTTATTTCAACTCATTTTTAAGGTTAAGTTTGCAATCGTAAGTCACATGGATGACACATGGGCTAATCTCAAGTAACAGGTAATAATGTCAGGGGCTAGAGTCGCAACCATGTCACAAACATTTGGACTAACTTTGCAAATTTTAAAACTTGAGGGGGGCAAACTAGCAATTTGATCAAACCACAAAGGCCATTTGTGCAATTAACTCTGATAAAATAAGAAAGCCAATTTCATGCTATACAAGCAAGATTAAGAAAGAGTGAGAACCTGATAATGGACTTCTTTTTTACGCCTTTTGGTTCTGAAATCATCAACAAGTGAAGCAGCATTATCACATACTCCAACCCAGTCTCCGTTAACAAAAACTTTGTGTTTTTTACCAAATGATATTGAATTGTCATCAACCAGTTCTTCCATTCCAGACTTTATTAGCATATCAAGCAGATTAACTTGGATGTTTATGCTAACAAGACCAGTGCTCGCCAAATTCTTTACCAAACCACAGTTTTCTCCATCTGGGGTGGTCATATAACACACTTTTCCCCAGTGTGAAGGATGCCTAAATCCAACAATTCTTATCAGAAAAACTTTAATTTGATTTATATTAGAGTAAATTACTCAAATGGTTCCTATGGTTTGCACAAATTTCACTTTTGGTCCCTAGATTTGAAAAATTACCCTTTTGGCTCAACTGTTTGACAAATCGTAACACTTTTAATCCCTGACATGAATATTCATTAAAAGATTCTGTTAAGTGGGTGTGAAATTACCATTATACCCTATACCCTTCTTAGTGAAAAAAAAGGATAAAATGGTAATCTCACACCCACTTAACATAATTTTTTAACAAATACTCACGTCAAGGACCAAAAGTGTTACGACTAGTCAAAAGGTTTCAAATGGTTATTTTTCAACGTAAGGGCCAAAAGTGAAATTTGTGCAAACCACAGGGACCATCCGAGTAATTTAATCTTTCTAATATGGGTAACACCCTTTGTTTCACCATTAAAAAAGGCTCAAACCAGTAAACAATTAAATGTGGAAAACAAAATAGACAACATAGTAATGCAAACAAAAACGTGAAATACATACGGGTATCTAGCATCACCAACTCGGCCCGTATACTGAACCTGCTGACGTGTCCTCCTCATATCAGCCATCATCTGCAAAGGATTAGCGCGTCTAATATGGGCCACCACACCCGATATTCTTTCCATACGTTTATAGGGATGGACCCACGCACCGGTAGAAAAAGCCCGCGAAAGCCCATTAGTAACAACAGATGCATCCAAATAGTGTTCAATCGGGTGCAAAGGACGATCTCCATAAAGATCTCTTTGCAACGCCTTTGTCATTCGTCTAACCGCATGTTTCAAGTGAACCCTAACTTCTCTTTCAAGTAATTCACCCGCTAATTCCACCCGCTTGCTTCTAAAACTATCTCTATCATCAACTTTCCTACGACCCGTATACGCTTCCAACAAACATTTGACCATATAACCCAAAAACCGAGCTTTTCGGTTAAACCCGTGTAGTTTGGGAAATAACATTTCTTCTAAACATTCCTTGAAGGCTTGTTTAGGTGCATAGGTCCATTTTTCTTTAAGCGTGTCTGCAAGAATATTAAACGCCTTTCCTTCTTTTCTAAAGTCCTTTGACTTTTGGTCAGCATCATATATCGATGCAAGAAGCGTGTTGACTATCGTATTATCGTTAAGATCAGTATCAATCAAATCAATCACTTGTTTGTCTGAGGTTACACCAAGAGCAAAGAATAATAACCATATAGGAATTTCAACCGCGCTAAATAGAAACACGGTGATCGCTTTTCCTCCACCTCTGATATGAGTGTCCATTAGTTTAACATAGACCCGTTCTTTTCCAATAACTGACCGATATTTGACCGTCCAGATTGGATTGTTGACCAACCAAAGTCTTTTTAAACAAGTTTTCTCCTGGGCTATAAAAGTCTTTTCTGCACCCTTGATTATGAAATAACCTCCGTAGTCAAAATCACAATCACCTTTGTTCATATCACTCATCCAGCATAAGTCAGATTTGACCATCACAGGCAACCTGCCAATTGTTATCTCTCTATTATCTTCCATTAAAACCTTTTTTGGATTATGTTCTTTTTCTGTCTCTGTAATTCTACCTTCATTGATTTCTTGAGTATAGACCTACATGATCACAATCAGTACATCAAAAGTATAAATAGTTTAATATAAATGATAATGGCATGCTAACCTGGTATTGAATTTGAACACTCATTCTAGAAGAATAAGTAATATTTTGAAGACGCGCGTGTTTGGGCAAAAGGATAAGGTACTCTGTACGAGTTTCACTTGAGAAACTTTCACCAGCCCAAAACTCGGGTTTCTCTAGCTTGACTTTTCCAAGTTTGACGGTTGCATGTCTCCTTACAGTTTCAATTTCGGATGGGTCATGTACAGGCTCAACATTGATTTCACCCAATGAATCAAACACATTTTGAATTCCATCTTTTAGGAAATCATTGTAAGAGTTAATCTGGTGGCTTAAAAGACCATATTGTTTGAAAAAGGATGTTGATGCTTTTTTACAGAAATCATTTAGAATTTCTTCACTCAGATCAAGTGTTGGGTTTGTATCCATGGGCATGTTACTGTTACAACATGTGTCCATCTGCATGTTGGCGGATGCAGAATCTTTGTTAACTGGTGTCAACATGTTTCAATCTTTAGATGTCTTTCAACTTGAGAAATGTAACAGCTTCTTTGATAGACTCTCAGTCTTGAAATCTGAGAGAAGAAAATAAATATTAAAAATGGTAAAAATTTGTTGAACCACAAAAATTCTAGCTTGATTGTATTAGAAAACTTATTGTGCATAATACTCCTAATTTCATGTGTTCATCAGCAATAGCTGATACAAGTTCTACAGCAAAATAAACAGGCTCAAATATCTAATCTCTAGTATCTATACTTCAGCAACCGATATTCCCAATTGTAACAATCTTTTAAAAACTCGCACAAATTTTATCGCACAAAAAGAGGCAATTAAAAAACTTTTACCACTCTATTCACTTCAGCCAATTTCAAGGGCAATCAGAACAATATAATATACTCAATTTTCTTGCAGAAGAGTACAGATTCATGTTTCTCAAATTTCTAAGAATAGAAAAGATAAACGAAAACATATTTAATAAACGCAAAAGCATGCAACTCCAATCATTACAATTTCAGCCAAAGACAGATTGCTTTGGATTAACATGAAACCAAAATTGATTTACAAAACAGTCAAATCAGAAATAACTCCTACATAAAAGTAGCTTGAGAACCAAGCGATGAACACCGCTATGAAATTATGTTCAAATGCATATCAAGTACGAGCATACGACAGTCGATTGTCGAAAGATGGGAAAAAGTATACCTGCGTAAACGGGAAATGCATGTGGCTTTTCCGATCAGTTGTTGAAGCTTTCCATGATTTTATCGAGATACGTGATCATGGTTAGGGCTTGGTCCTCGTGATTCTAAAGATGAACAGAGGGTTTTACAGTGGGACAACATAGATTCGATTTGCGTAAAGATCACAAGTCATGAGGTTTTGACGTATCCGATTAAAGTACAAGGACCGTATTGTAAAATTCTCTTTGATGAATTGGTCATTTGTGATGATGATTAATGATTTGATGAGAAACTATTTTTCCAACTTATTTTATTTAAATAACTTTTTAATTAGTTTTAGATTGTATTCATCAAATCTAAACATAATCTATGGTCATCTTAAACCATACGCTAAATCAATGAGGTGACTTGGCACTTTTGTAGATGGGCAAAACGAAGGATGACACGACTTATTGTGGAAAAGTATCTAACGCAAACTATCACGAACGACTTCTTTAGAAGTGATGGATAAAAAGGCAAATACCCCCGTGCGTGAGAGTCCCTAAATCAAAATAATTAATTATTTTGAACACGCAACTTTCATAACGAAGAAGAGAATGAGGCAACTAAGAAGTTGGAAAACCCAACAAATAGAAACAACTTTTGATTTATACATGTATAATGGTGTACAAAAGAGAATTGGGGCATAGCCAAAGAGAATAAACAAATAAAACAATCACATAGGGATAATTGGTGTACAAAAGCAACAATGCGAGACAGAAGGATGGAATAAAAAATAAGACAAGAATTTCACTAATCTAATAGCATTTATAGTAATAGAAAAAACTCTCGTATGATAATATCATGTTAATCAAACATTTATATGAATACCAAAAGCTGTAATGGTTTATATTTTTAAATAGCCTCATAAGCACCCTAGACTCATTTGACTGATTCAGTCTTCACAACACTGAAAGAAAATGAAAAAACAAAAACTAAACAACATGCATTTGGAAGATATTTGCAAGCTATTGTCTTGTATAGTAAAGACTAACCAATTACTATAAGTATTTAAAGTACAGCTAAATGAAATGACGGATTTAGGCTTTCTCTACAGTAACCATCTCTCACATTATTCAGGGGTAAAATGGACCAGCTTTTCGCGTGTACAGGTGTGAACTTCTGTGTACACGTGTGTATGTGTTGGTGTTCTTTCATTTCTCGAGATCTCTTTCTCTCTCATCATCATCAAATTTTCCTGATTTTTGAGATATTTTTCTCTCTTATGATGATCGGACGAGAGAGAGACGGAGAGAGGGTAGACGGTTGCCGGTGACCGCCTCTACCCCGACGGTTCCTGTTCCGCTTTCATGTGGTGGCTAGGGTTCCGCCATGGCCGGATCTGATTTTCGTTTGACCGAAGCTCCGATGGGATCCCCGGATCCATTTTGTTGAGGTACGGTGTTTGCTGGATGAAGTTCGTGTATGTGTTCTTCATTTCTTGAAATCTCTTTCTCTCTCATCATTATCAGATTTCTCTGATTTTTGAAGTCGCTTTCTCTCTCATGACGATCGGAAGAGAGAGGACGATCGATTTCTGTTCATCTGAGCAGTGGAGAGGGAGAGAGAGTAAACGGCTGCCGGTGACCGCCTATACCTTCGTCGGTTCCTGTTCCGCTTTCATGTGGTGGCACCCGTAAATTATGTAAATGATTACAAAACATCAACCCACGAAGAAATGATACCTGATTTGGGTCGAATTGTTTTGGGTTCTGTCGATCTTGAATAATTTGATGATCAAAGGAGAAACGTGTATCAGAGAAAAAGTTTTGAATTTTTAAGTCCAAGATTGGGAAAATAGTGGTTCCTTTTATAAAGACCCATGGCTTCAAAACAAAACAATATAACACAATAAAGATACAACATTACTAGACTTATATGAATAAATATCCACACTTAATCAAAAGAAACAGTCGAAGACCGAGTCGCAACAAATTTATCACCATAAATCAGCACACAAACATAAAATACAAATTGACAATACCATGCAAAGTCCACTTTAAAATATGGGTAAAGTCAAGGTCCATAAGCCAAAGATAAGCTTAACCCTTGCTCTCCCCTGGAAATTATTTACCTTTGTCCAACTTTTTTGCAAACTCACATATTGAACCATGTCCTTAGTCTATCAAATCATGTTTTATTCATTAGTCCTTAGACTATACTCCCCCACAGTGAGAGTTTCCAATGCTATAACACGTTTCATCGTTTGCCTCATTTAATAAGCCTAAACTATCTCAATCCCCTTTATGTGTTATCAGTTATACTGATATACTAGCTACTTCTAAGATGTCTTTGAAATGATATCGTTTTTATAGATCATCTTATAATTTACTAGCTTATAACCCGTGTATTACACGAAGTTACAATCAACACTTAAAACTTTATAATTGAAGCATTGAATATGTATATTAAGTTACTATGTTGTGAACACTCAAAAAAATAAATGTTTAACGTTTAACACTTTTATGACTATAAATTATGCTTTGAGATTTTAAAATTATTCATTAGAAACTTTTTAAATATAAATTTCATAAATTTAGTTGATAATTAATAAATTAAAGAAACGACAAATTTAAGATATAAATAGAGTAAGTGCGGTTTTTCTCTATGAGATTTCTATACTTAAAACTTTAACTTAAAACTTTAATATAAAACTGTTAAGACTTGAAACATTAGGGACGAAAACTGTTAAGAATTTAAACTTTAAGGACGAAAAAATTTAATAATTGAAACGTTATGGATTAAAATTGATAAGACTTGAAATGTTAGAGACTGTTGTGTTAATGGTAGACTGAAACTGTTAAGTATTGCAAACTTAATGGATAAAAAATGTACTTTACTTTTCTAAATCTACCTCTAATAAAGCATTCCAAAGAATGCCGCATGACATTTTCTCATATTTTTAAATTTTTATTATTATTTAAATTAACTTGATTAATATTTGAATTTTTTATATACTTTTTATATTATCTTAAATTATAAAATAGATTTGAATTTGTTATTATCTAATTAAGTATTTATCATATATATTTAAAAAGGTAAACTACATTTTTTATCCATTATGTTTGCAATACTTAACAGTTTCAGTCTAGCGTTAACAGAAACGGTCTTTAACGTTTCAAGTCTTATCAATTTTCATCCCTAACATTTCAAGTCTTAAATTTTTTTATTCCTAACGTTTCAAGGCTTAATAGTTTTCGTCCCTAACGTTTCAAGCATTAACATTTTTCGCCCCTAACGTTTCAGGTCTTGACAGTTTTCGTCCCTAACGTTTCAAGTCTTAACAGTTTTCTGTTAAAGGTTCAATGACAAAAATTGTTAAGATTTGAAACGTTATGGACGAAAACTATTAAGAGTGAACTAAAGTTGTTAAGTCTTGAGAATATCATGTAGGAAAACCACGCTTACTATATTTGAATTCTAAATTTAACGTTTCTTTGATTTGTATAATTATCAACTAAATTTAAAGAACATATATTAAAATGTTTTCTAATGAATATATTTAAAATCTTAGAGGATAATTTATAATCATAAACGTGTTCAAACATTTATTTATTAAGTTTTACAACATAGTAACTTAATATATATA
>WOUH02000009.1:10047278-10058243 GCA_009936405.2 Stevia rebaudiana
CAAAGAATGTCATTTCCATAACACTAGATATATTTATTTTTCTTAGTGTCTAGCAAATGCAAAACTTATATTCGTACGAAAACAGCTTATTCAAATTATGGTATATTATCATACTTTTTTTTAGTTCTAACTAGTAGATAGATGTTCGCCGCGCGTTGCGGCGGGTTTGTTCTTTTTTTTTTTTTACTGTTTCTTCCTTCTTTGATTTCTTATTTGGAATTGCAGACAGGTTTGTGTCTGCTTGCTTGCAATTGTATAAGTAAACATAAATTGTCTACACAAAGCCTAAAATATATTACTTTAGAATGCATTTAGTTAGGTATATACAAAAGTGTGCTTAAGTTCATACAATTATCCATACACAAAAATGGGCTATCTATTTTCTGACAAAGCAAAATTTCGGCGCTTTGTTGTGGCCGTTACCCGAAAAGTTAAGGTGCATTGGAACTACATACAAAAGGATTGTTTGATGATACTGGTACGTTAAGTTAGTTATGCTTCATACAAAAGTTGGTTTCCGTGGGTTACTTATTCTGGAGTGGAAGTGGATGGTAATTTGCTGCTGCTCCCGATCGGCATTTCTGTTGAACAGGTTAGTATAAGATTGTTGAGCGAAAACATTTATGTAATGCAATTAGCGTATAATACCTGACAAGATGGTAATCCGATTGCGTTGATGCAGGACTGGCCCCGATAACTGCTGTGATAAAGCCAGACAAAAAAAAAAAACATTAGAGTATATGACATGGGGACTTGATTCTTACTTGGTGGTCCTACTCGTTTAGGATTCATTTATTTAACCATTTGAAAATATACAACAGTTGTAGTTCGTTAACTTATCAACATCATTCATAGACCCGCAAAAAGATTTCTCCTTAAATATCCGAATTCAAAGAGTAAACAAATTCGATAATTAAAAAAAATGATGTATAATCGTTGACAAAATTACAATTAAACAGCAAACTTGTTGCCTCACAACTTATAACCAAATAATTAGATATATGAAAAAAGTCCTCCATGAAAGTTAAAAAAGATAAGATAAAATTTTCTTATTATAATCGCTGAAATTCAATAAAAAGATTAAATATGAAATATAGAGTCAAGACAAACGACACAAAACCATTAGGCATAGCGTATATTATAAATTTTTCAAAATGAATTAGAACACTCATACCAAAAAGCAAAAATAAAATGTCAAAATTAACTTCGTTAAGCAAACTCGTTTAAATAATTTGAGATATTGGAAAATTTATAGTGTCTTTGTTTTAAAATCTGATAGCTACATCAGTATACACATATGTATACTTATATTCTATTAAAAACTCAATTTAGATTTAAAAGTTAAAACACAACTTTAATAAATACTTGCATGAAAACACATCATAAGTTCTGAAGTCACAAACCCCCCAAAAAGAATACAGAAAACGTCCATATTCCAAGTACATCTAACAAAAAATTTTGACAATACAAACTGCTATTCCAAACAAAGAACACATAACTGTCAGGTAGAAACGAAAGAAAATCAACATTCTTTCATCAAACAGCAACATTATTATTAATCATCACTTAAGCATACACATATTTATGTAATAAGGTATGAAGGCAGTAAAAATAAAAAAAGAATGCAGAAAAAGTTCTCCTACATAAAAAAATATAGATTGGTATACCAAACAAAGACATTGGCAAGTTCTCAAGCATATACATGTTATATTAGCTAACTTTTATATAAACAAATCAACATTTTATAACCAAATTGTAAGGTTATTATTAATTCTCACTGTAATATAAAAAATCTAAACTCCAACATTAGCATACACAGATGCATATCATAAGTTATGAAGTCACAAAATACCCAAAAAAAAATGCAGAAAACAATGTGTTACTTATACAAATTCTAAACACATTTGACAAAATATTTTCAGATGATTTTTTTTTTAGCAAACAGGCTCATAAACTGTCCCATAAACAGTTTTCCAGTAATTTGATCATCTGAATCATAAACAACAGTAAAGTGTTTGTTTATAAAGTTTTTGTTTTAAGTCAACTATTAGACTCTGACTCATGGTTTTTCATCTATTTGGTCTTGGGTAGAGCCTCTGAATTTTTCATAAAAATTAATGAGTGGAGCCTATGAAGTTTTGATAAAAATTAATGTCATCAAGGCACTAACATATGTTAGAAATTCATTCCTCGGATTTATAATATTCAATAACCATAATTAATTTAAGGAATAAATATGATTAAGTGTGTTTCACATGTTGCATTGTTGCCTGAGTGATGACAGCTTATGTAAGTGGCGCCAATGCCATTTGTAAGTTAAAATGCATCTATTATAACATTCGTTAAAGCTAGCTGATAAACCAGTTTTTCTACCCGATAACAACAATCAACAGAGTAAGCCATTGAAAGAACCAAAATTCCTAACAGATTTCATAAAACAAATATAACAGCCAGTTCCATTTCACTATTAGTTTTCACAACATTCAATAAAAAATACATCACAAAAGATGGTGTAAGACTGATAGCAAAGACACAAAACCCCCAATTTCAAAGCAGAGAACCAAAAATTAGGGTTCAAATCCCAAATAATAACCAAAACAAAGTACAGAACAACCGATCTCAGATGAAAAATAAAGAAAAATCTCCAAGAACCTTGAAGGAAATCAACCCGAAGCATTGCAATAAGAAGAACACGCAGACGAGCAGAAATTAGAAAATCGTATCCTAAGAAAAAACATACCTGAAAGGAAGAGAGAAATCTATGACAAGTAAAACCATACCCGAAAGGAAGAGAGAAGGATAAATGTACAGTGTACAACCGATCGCATGCAAGAAAGATGAAAGCTCCGGTGGAAATTGAAGACCTAAACTGAAGAACACGAAGCGAAGCTAGGAGTATAGATCGATCAGAAGTCGACACGCGTCTCACTAATGAGAAGACCGAAAAGAGAAATAAAAATGATGCCCTATGACAAGAACACGTGACATGATGTTTATAAAAACAATCTACTGTTCACCTTTAGTATAGAGAGTAATTTTCTTTTGTTAAATAACTATTTTTTAAATCTACGATATGGGTTGTGACATATATATGTACCAAAATGCACAAAGATTGTATCATGAAGTGTAAATAACAAGGAACCATATATACTTTGCTTCTTCTCTAGGATTGAAAGCTTGAGATATCATGAAAAAATCTGATCCAAAATGATTCCACAAGCGAATAATCCTACCCCAATTAAAGCTGGTTTTGCTCTTGATATCCCTTTTCTATCATCATTTTCGTCTGCAATATTCATAATAGCCCATGCCATTGCTGGTGGAAGTACTCCATACAACATTGTCATGCAATAACCTCCCTGTTTGGATAACATCCAATGAAAAAACACACTAATATACCTTCATAAAACAAACACGCGTGCGCTGTTGTAAAAAATCGTACCAGATGAATCTGAAGTCGTGTAATCACTTTCAGATCAAACAATTGGAGTGTATACCAACGATTTAACCGGATAAAATCAGATTTTGAAATCAAGAATTTTGTATGATCAGAGGTTTCTAACGAATTTTTGAAAGCGAGTGAATGTTTTCTGATCGAGAATCTCGATCAAAAACCAATTCCGATAACTGCTGGCAGTTTTCAAACAAGTTTCATGTTTAGTCCCTGAAGTTCAAAATTAACGCATTTTCGTCCGAAACAGCGTGCACTCTTATTTGAATGTCATACGCAATCTCTAATTACACTAAAATATACAACATGCGCTTACCGCGATATCTGTGGCAGCAGAGAACGCGTCTGGAACAGTAGTTGACACAAAAAGAGACGGACCAACAACCATAGCTGTGGCGGTGAAACTGGTTCTATTGCTTATCCACCATTTTTCTACCTTTCTTGATTTCTGCAAGAGAAATCAAGATTTGAGATTAAAATTAAAAAAAAAAAAAACCACATTGTCTTGATTAAAAATGGGAACGAGTTGACTTTGCCTGTGATGATGAAGAAGAAGAAGAATCCCAAGTCAAATTGTTGACTATTTGCTCTTTGAAGAACTGAGAGAAGCTTAAGAGAGTCCCTATTAGTGATGTTCCTACTGCTAGTAGTGAAAATGCTTCTACCATAATCCCAACTCCATCCCATTTTTGCCTGATTTTGATTTTACAGCCTCAAGATCAGATAAAAGAAGTCAAGTCAAAGTCAAAGTCAAATGCTTGATTGATCATTACCTCATAAGCATCTCAACTGGATCAACGAGTGATTCGCCTTGACTCGAGAGACCAAGAGCTATAGCATCCCACACCAAAAGTCCTATCAAAGGTACAATGCTGCCAAGAATAACTGAAGTCCTTATTCGTCTAATATCACCTCCCAAATACGCGCAAAGAACTGAAAATAATCATAAATTGACCAAGTTTGAAGTGAAAACATGTAGGTTCAGGTGGACTTTAGGTATTGAAATTGGTAAAACCAACTATTAAAACTGGAACATCAGAAAACTTTCATTGTTGAATTGAATAAAAGAACTTGTTGAGTTGACATTAAGTAAAGAAAATCAAAGTATCAAGGTACATATTAAGAGTAAATTATTTTTTGGTTTGACACGTTTAATTGTTTTGTAGCCCAAAAAAGAATTTTCTAATATTTCAGACGTTGACGAAGAACATTTCAGCCTCTAACAGTCTGGCATTAACTTTGTTAGAGGCTGAAATGGTTTCAAAATTCAAACGTCAGAGACTGAAATGCTTACAAAGTTTAAACGTTAAGGGTTGAAATGTTAGATAATTCATATTAAGAATTAAATGAGTCAAAATGGTAATTTACTAAATATAATCTATGGTTGAATTTGAATTCAAAGCATCTACTTACCTGGAGCTAGATCATGATAAACCAAAGAGAATATCATCACCGGAATACTCGCCGGAACTTTTGTCCAATCACCATTACCCTCAAATCCCGACCACCCTCCAAGTACAACTCCTAAAACTTCAATTGCTACCAACAACCCTGTTATAAACAACTTACTTCAAAATTTCATCTTTTTGGAAGTGAAAATCATATCAATACCTATCATGGAGACTGTAAGAACTTGATTCACTTGATCGGTGGCCCGTGTTCCTCCAGCAGATACAAGAATTGCAAACACCATGGTGAAGAAAACCCCAGAAACAGATTCTGGAATCTGGATCAAATGGTTAAGAATTTCACCAGATTTTGAAGCGTATGCGATGACTGATGTGTACCCCAAGAACACATAGCTCAAAGTGGCTAATGCGCCACCGATTTCACCTAATGTTTCCTGAGCCATTGTTCTAATCGAAATTACTTCCAGTTCATTCTCATCGTTAACTCTGTTTTTCTTCTTATTAAGAAGTCCGACGTTGATTTCAACCAGTAATAATGCTTCAATTAAGAGAAATCCCCAACACAAAGTCAATGATATTGAACTCGGAAGCAACCCCTGTTTAAGAAACTCGATGATTTTACATTCATCGGCTAATAATCAGTTTTCTTACATCAATTGCTACCGAATTCGATTGTTTTAACCCTGATTAAACATAAATATTACCGCGGGAGATGTTTTTTGGGGTAGAGCAAGTATCCCGGAGCCGATACTGGTACCGATGATCAGAGCTGTTGCTCCGGCGATAGTGCCCTTTTTGGTATCGGAAATTGCAACCGGAGTACTCTGTTTCTTTGAAGTTCGTTTAAATTGTGAACTTTGTTCTTGCAATTGGCATGTTGTATATGCATAATAGCAGCTGTAATCCAAAAAACAGAAGAAGAAACATTAATCCAGAAAATCGTATTCTTACACACACAGAGAGAGGAATTCATACGTACATGCTGGATCTGTGGCAGTAAAATGGTTTTGAATTTCGTTTTTCATGAAAATCCTTGATCCACGATGAACTGATTCTAGGGTTGCAATGGGGTTTAATTTGATGGAAAGAGGAAGACGATTGAATATACTGAATCTTCATAACACACACAGAGTGGAAAGTGTGACTGTGAGTGGAGATGCAGCTTTGCCAAATATCTGGGAAATGGTATATTTATTTTTATGCACAAAATATAGAAATGGTATGTATGTCACGCATCAAGTGTTGTGCATGCATCTGGATTTATCAAATTAAGATCTGGATTTAACATACACACCTTTTCTGTCTATGAAAATGTGGAGGATGGTTCGTTCAAGATGTGAAGATTATTATGTCCAATTGTACTATTGTAGCCCAATAAATATTCCAAATGACAATTTGATCAAACGTGATATTTAGATTTTGGGTACATAATTGGGCAGCCCAATGAGATCTTGGAGCTTATAAATAATTTTAAAATCTGATTAATCCCTTGACAGATGCTTATGACTCCGAGATGCAAACAGATGCTTCTTGGTGTACCGTGCTTCTACCTCCGTTCTAGAAACTCTTTCATGTTTAACGAATTTCTTCTTAGTTAAAAAAAATTATCTTTTTTTACATAAACAACCTCTATACCTTTACAAATTCTTTTTGTTTAGTTTCAAAGTGTTTGAGTAAATTATCATTTTAATCCTTGTGTTTTGGGTATTTTGTCACTTTAAAAAGTTTTTTTTTCTCATCTGGACCCTTAAGGTTTATAAGACTTATCATTTTCATTCATTTTGTTAGCTCATCCTTTAAATGTCTATTAAGTTAGAGACATTTTTGTCAAAACACGGTTTTGGTTTTCTTTTTGTCATTTTCATCCCCCCCCCCCCCCCCTTCTTTTAAATTGTGATGCCTGTCTCTCGAGTTATGTCACGTCATCGGATTTACTATTAAGCAAAAGTTAAACAAAGATAACAATTGCAGCGGATAATTTAAACTTTTTTTAATAAGTAAACCCGTTTACATAGCCGAAGGCTTTAAACAAAATTTATATATCATAATACTAAACTATGTCAATCTTCGAACAAAATCAGCAGCCATCCAAATATGCCACTCCTGCCACTTGCACTTAGTATCGCTACTCGAGATTTTCATTACGTCAACCTGATATACATGCTAAAAGTGTTCAGCTTACGCTATTGAGTTTCAAGTTTTATTAAGTTTACCAATAGTTATCCGTCCGTAACTTTACTCCATTTAAATGTTCATAAACATTTATTATCCATAATCAATTTAAAACTGTTATTTAAAACAAGTTTTATCAACAAAATATGCTAAGTAATTTACTACAGTGATTCCTTATATACTAGCAGCATGCCCATCTACAGACCGTCATCTGTTAAGCAGTTGTCGCTACTTTTCACCCCGCATTGTACAATCGATAACGTCCCATTTTTCAGAGACTCCGTACATTGACTAGTATTTACTGTAAGACTATACTAAGCTTCTATTGGATCATGTGTTCTGCAGGTCGCAACCCAGAATCCACATATGCGATCACAATAAACTTTTGAGTTTTGACAAATATAATTAGTAGAGTGTTCACCACTTGGACGTCTTACGTGCTTTCACATCACCCGAAGTGGCAAAACCATTTAACAATTATATTTAGCAGAGCGTTCCCCACTTGGACCGTCTTACGTGCTTTTACACCACCCAAAGTGGCAAAATCAACTTCATGTTTAAAAAGCCAAACGTTTATTTCAAAACCCTTATCCGTTTATATCTCGCAAGATAAAATCTTTATCCTTTGACAATTATTAATATAGTTTGGTCTTTAAAAACATTCATTATCCAACATAAGTTTATCTTTAAAACCATATAATCATTTCTAGATTTTAAACATATAAACATTTATCATCATAACGTCATAACGTTATTTCAAAACCATTTATCATACAAACATGTAGTATACCAGCCCAAAGCATGTTAAAACATTTAAAAGAGGGCTCATAGAACTCACCTTAATATAGCGTAACAACAACTATAGAGAAGAACGAATCACGAGTACAATCATCTTCGTGAGCGTGTCCGAGTAGTTCCGAACCGGGTATAACCTCCCCTAGTATCTTATGAGTGTTTTTGGGTGTTTGTGAGTGTACGAGATCTTAGAAACAACATCCTCCGATTGAAACCCGCTATGGTGTATTTATAGGGCTCGGCAACCGTAGCTACGCGCTACGCGTGACCTGCCTTTGTCTCCTTGCGCGTATTGCGCCATTTTGTCTGCGTGGCCCACTTTGGTGGCGCCACGTGTTGCCTCGGCATTGCACCAGATTGTGCCATGTGGACACCCGACTGCCACGTGTGATGCAGACTTGACACGTGTCTCCTGACTAATCTCGGTTGGTGACACGTGTTATCGCCTTGTTCAGCGCGACTGGTTAAACTTGTTTTCGCGTTTCCCGCTTGGTTCGAACTTCGTTTCGCACGCGGTTTTCGTCTACGTTCACGATTTTCCATTTACTATCTAACTACATTGGTTTTACCTCCTAGAGAGGTGTTGAGATATAGGACCTATGGAACACTTCATCGTTTTATGTGTAACTTTTATACCATCACTCAAATCAAAATTTCGCATACTCTCAAAAGACTCTAAATACGTATTAGAATATGATAAGGGTGTTTATATCGTATTGCAACTAAGTTATGTAAAAGTACATGAAAATTAAATATGTCATAGCCTATCTGAAAACCATATTTTACAAAAATACAAAAACCATCAAAGAGAGAGAAACCTACGACCACCCACCTTTGGCAACCCATTCGTCTTCTCCAGTGAAACCCTATCCACCCACTTTCGATGACCCCTTCCTCTTCTTCGATGAAACCCCGGCCACCCACACTCTGGCCGCTTCACCAGCGCCATGATCAGGCATTCTCGCCTGCTACAGTCGCTGGTCACCTCCATTAGTTATTTTCCTTCTTTGACATGCAAATCTTGTCGTTAGTCTACTTTTCCTCCTGTCGCATGATCACCACAAAATAGAGGGAAAGAGGATGCGATGTTGGTGGTCTCGATTTCATCCAACTCCGCCTCAGTCTCTGGTGGTGTGTTCAAGGATACGGTGGTAGTGGGTTGTATCGGTCTGTTAGTTGCTAGCGAAGGAGATGGTGATGATATGTGGTATTTGTTGAGGACATGGTGTTTGGTGACCGTTGGGTGTAGATTCATCAGAGATGAAGATGGATATGGAAGTGGCGGTGGCGTCAAGGGTTTGGGAAGGTGATATTTTCCGATGATGTTTGGATGGAGCAGCGGTGGTAGCTATGGTGTGGCTTCGGTGATGGGGTGGACGGGTGGTAGTAGTCGCCGATGGTGGTTGACGGTAACAAGTAGCAAGGGTGGTGGTAGTGGTGGTGGTGGTTTTGTGCTTGAAAAGAGGGGTTTGATGAAAATGGCAAAATAAAAAAGAAATTGTTCTTACAAAATACCCTTGACTAAAAGGATATTTAACAGAATGGATGAAAATGACAAGTTTTGTAAACCGTAAGGGTCTAGGTGAGAAAAAAAACTTTTTGGATGAAAGTATTAAAGGTGCCCAAACCATGAGGACTAAAAATGACAATTTACTCAAAGCATTTATTACTAACATTAAAATATCTTTGATTATTGTAACTAGTGTTATACTTGTTTGGTGAAACTTTTAAAAATAATTTTACTTCTATTACTTACGGACAAATCAAGTCAATTAGTTCCAATTGCATACACCACGTGAGCAAAAGAATGAAGTTTTTTAAGTAACAATCGACTTTCGTGTATAATTTTGAGAACATAATGAAGAATATCAATAAAAAGCATAAATGATGAAAAAGTTGCTTTTATTGAAAAAGCACCAGAGATGCAAGAATGATAACAAAAAAAAAAAGTTACTCAAAATTGATGATCTAAATGAATTGTAAAAGCAGTGATGACTTGTACCTTGGTCGCAAGATGTACTCTAGAAGCAAGTTTGTTTTAGGTAGCAAAGTGCACCTAGGTCATAATTCGACAACTATATACTTCAATAGTGACTTTGGTCTGCAACATCAATTTGCTACTGATTTAATTATCACACTTAACGGTTGTAAACGTCAACACTCAAATCTCTTCTATGAAACATTGCGACAAATAATTGTGACAGATTCATTTGGTCTATTTAAGACGAGTTTCATACAAACTCTCACATGAAAAACACAAATAACATTTGTTCTTAGTAAACTTTTTCTGTCTTATCGATAGAAAATTTTGTATACAGACGAAATACTTTAATTTGAAAAAGAATTCTATGTACGATTCAAAAAAAAAAACGCTTTCACAATTATGAAATAAATAAAAGAAGACAACCATACCAAAACACTTTTGTACCATTAACATATAAAATAAATTCAGATATCATATGGGGGAGTCGACGAAAATGAAAGGGGTAACGGTGTTTTGTGTTGACGAGTGGACGTTTGATATTAAACGGATGAACGTAACCTCTAAATAGAATAAAACAAACTAATTGGGCCCGAAATCACATCCATCTAACTTAGTGGGCCTCCGTTTGTCAACCGACGGGCGGCGGACGGTAGCGCTTTTGTCCCTTAAGGGAAATTATCGCCACACGTACACCATTACATCCGTGGGCCCACTCTGACTCTGCTGCCTACAAGACCTAGCAATTTTGTAGGATTTTATTCCGTCCCTGCGCTAGGATAAATGCTACAATATATTAATTCCACCAAAAATTTTTACAGTATTTGGTTAACAACGTATAAAAGATGTTGATGAGTACGCAGTGTATACTTTTTTATGTCAGTTTAGATGTAAATGAAATTGAAATTGACTATTGCCATACAAAGTATATATAATTGGAATAGTTGATGTGTACATCAAGAGTCTATAAATATTGAATTTTATTAATATTAATTACGAATTATGTAGGAAAACGATTATATAGAATATGACTCAGAGTATTCACATTTGGTTCTCTATAATTTATGTGAGCGAAATATTTATATTATTATAGAGATAGTATAATAGTGGTTGTGAGTAAGAAGATATAGAGAAACTGATGAAACTAGTAAATATAG
>WOUH02000009.1:10058343-10069709 GCA_009936405.2 Stevia rebaudiana
ATAAGATAAATATTTAATTAGATAATAACAAATTTAAATGATTTTAAAATTTAAATATATTTTATAATTTAAAATAGAATAAGAATTATAAAACAATTCAAATTGTTAATTTAGTTTATTTGAATAATTTAGAGAACTTTTATAGTTTAAAATAGAATAAGAAGTATAAAAGAATTCAAATTGTTAATTTATTTAATTTAAATAAGTAAAGAATTCTTGAAAAATTGAAAGAATGCCACGTGACATTAAATGACACGTGACATTTATTTTACTCATTTATTCGAGGTAGATTGAATCGATATTTTCTAAAAACATATTTAATATGTTTGAGAACATTTATAGTAGATTCTGTATTTTTTTGTGAGAGGTTCTCCCTTAAAATTTGATGTTTAGTGTAAGTGGTTGTAGGAGAGAAAAAGTTACTATTTAACCTTATATTTGATAAAAAAAATATAGAGATGGAAAAAGTAAAGTGAATTACATTATTTTAATAGTCTTTTTAAAAATAATGATAAAAGTATAAAAAAATTTATTTAATTGAAAAAATATAAACATGGATAGAGAAGCTATTCTGAAAGCTTAAATATATAGCTTGTGGCAAAAAATAGGGTACATTTTATAAATATTTTCGTCACTTTTTATTAAAAAAAAATGCGCTGAATGTTTTAAAGAAAGAACTAGCAAAAAAAACGTAGCTCATGGATATGTAAACTACCTGTTTTTTTCTAAAAAAATGTCACAAATATTTTTTATATAAATATTACGCAGCGCTTTTGTATATTCTTTTCATTTAAGGTCATAAAATTGAATATAAAGTTACAAAAAAATATACTCGTTTTTTATATGTAAAAACATAGTTTACATAGTTTTTCATTAATAGTGAGTTTTCATATTATGTTAACCCTATTATAAATTAACGTTTAAAAGTGCATATATCAACCTCAATAAATGAGTATCTTGGATTCTTGGGTGTCACATGACACGATTGTACGTATCCACATTTTCCCTTCCAAACGTTCTTTTCCATTAATTGTGTATCTCACCACTACACACTTGGCAGTGTGAAGGCGTTAAAGTAAATAGTTAAGCCACTAATGCTTTCCATTGTTAGTGTCATTAAATCCAACTTTAGTATTTAAATACTAATATTTCATCCCATAAAATGCAAATAATTAAATCTAATATATAAATAATATTACATGTTTTAATTAAAAAAACAACCTAAAGCGTATAACTATTTAAACGTAATAATCGTCGTTCTCTTTGATATTTTTCTTATTTCAATTATTGTTTTTTATTTGTACGTTCTAGTAACTTACATGTGATAGTTTTTATTGTGTGGTTTGTTAATAAATATATTATGTTTATTGAATAATAAAATGTAAAATAAATAAATAATTGATTGAGTAATAATTGCACTTAAGTAAACCACTACACTTGATTTAAAGGAGGTTTTAGTAAATTCATTTTTCCCTATATAGCGCCTAGGTGGCAGTATAACTAGACAAATAGTTAAAACCACTACACATATCCTTAACATTTATAGTAAATCATCAGTTAAGAAAACCAACTATCACAAAATTCATAGGAAAACAATGATTTTTATGCAAGTTTAAAATTAAAAAATTACGATCAAATGTAATATAAAATAAGTGGATATTGATATTTATTGTGAATTGGGAAAGTTAAATTAAAGACATACTAGGCAAACATAAAATATTGATTCACTTTTTTATTAAAACTTCATGTATACGGCATTTTTTAACTTCTTTTTTAGTTTAATAATCGTTAAAGTATTTAACAAGCATTATGGAGACAGTGGCTAAGGGGTTGTTTACTTGTTTTTTAAAGGTTATTAAAGACCATGTATAGTAAGACCATAAGCTGAACTCTAGTGGTTCTTGTAATTAGAGACGTCACTTCTTACAGAATGCTAGTGACTTACAAAACGTAAGCTTTTTCTAGATACAAATATTAGAACTCAACGGAATTTAAAATAATTATCACGTTTAATACACGGTTTGTGCATTAACAAACAAAAAAAAATAGCAGTATCATTATTACATCATATGAAGGAACTTGAATTGGATGAAGGAAAATGACAATAGATGCAAATCATGTAGTTGGTCAAAGACCAACAAGTTTATTAGTTTATGTAATTATCCACCCGCTAGTGGTGTAATTGTGATTTTATTGATTGAAATTGGAAGTTGTGGCATGATTAAGCTAGCTAGACTCGACTTCAATATGAGTTATTTTTGTTAAAAAAATACAAAAATGATCAAGGTTGCAAGAGTTGCTAGACGCACTCAGTTCGGTCGACTGAGTAGTTGGGAGTATTCGAGGAGTACTTGAGAGTACTCGGTGTGACACCCTGTAAATTCATGTCAATTCCAACTCGTACAAACTTGCTTACGTGTGCTTATTTGCGTTACATTACGCTTAATTTGATTAAGTGTGTTAAACGTGTCATGAAATCGGAACACACAAACAATAAGCAAACCAATATCACACAACTGTCAACATTCAGTACCGAAACAATAAACGAAAACGGAAAAAAATATCTTCTGGGAACCCTTGCGCCACGCGAGAAGTGACCCCTTCACGTTCGCGACGCGTGAGGCTCCAAGCAACTGAACCGTCGGGAACCCCCGCGCCATGGAAGGACCATGGCCCATTCCTGACACGACATGCGATTGTGCCAGACGCCCGTGTCCAAATTGGGCCCGCGCCACGCGAGGAAAAGCTATGGCTCACGCGTGAGAGCTTGTACAGGCAAAAACACTTTAAACACACTTGAACTCAAATTTCATCACTTCACACTTTCAAAACACACCAAAATCCTCTCTAGCTGCTGACACTCAACTAAACCTAGTGCTCAAATCCCTTTGCATCTGAATTAGAGGATCTTGAAGCTCAAGAGTAGCAAGGGAGGTACTTTGAGGCTCGGTGTTCATTTCTCCATCATCAACGATCTTAGTATTGAAGATTTGAAGAATTTGGTATATCTAAACCGAGAAAGGTTCATTGGGGAACCATAAAAAAAAGAGGGAACTGGGAACCTTTGTGCTGGATTATTTTTTTTTTTTACTGTATTATTTTTTTTTTGTACTGGATTAAAAAAAATTTTGTACTGGATTTTTTTTTTGTACTGGATTTTTTTTTTTGTGCTAGATTTTTTTTTGTACTAAAGATGAACGGTACACAAGTGTTCCCCAGTTCCCCTTTTTTTATGGTTCCCCAATGAACCTTTCCTTATCTAAACCCCCTCATTCTTCGACACATTAAATATATTATGGTCATATGACCTGTACGTAGCAATGTCACACACAACTCCAAACTAGCAAACACACTTGATAAACAAACAATCTTGGTTAAAATACTCACTGCAGATTTTTTGTTTTAAGTATCTATGTTCAACCGGTTGTAACTTGTTGATAACTAACTCAAATGAACTAATTCAAAAGGCTAAAATGAGGTTTAAGATGTTATCTTTCATTTAAAACTGGAATAACTTGATTTGGACTTCTTTTGATATGTCAAAAGTATTTTCAAAGCGCGAATGGCAAAACTGTCAAAATGGTAGACTAACTGTGTCAACTTTCTGTATGCATAACTTCTTGTGTATTTGTCCAAATCAGTATATTCTTGATGTTCTGGAAACTTAGAGATGTAAACTAACTAATTCAACTGGTTGGGTAATTTTTGGGATTTTCTACAATTTGTAGTACAAATATAGATTTGATGCTGCAAACTGTTTGAATAATGACAGCAAGTTGTTTAGGATTTTTTATAAAATAAACTATTGGTTGTAAAATATGACAAAAATATTTTTGGGTAACTAACTCACTTAGAAACAAGCTGTTAAAGTTTGATCAACTTATTTAACCATATGTGTGGTCAAATGAATTTGGGAATAAATAAGAAAACTTTTATAAGAACTATCAAAAATGAAAATATACCAAAATTATAGTTTTTGACAAATACAACACGTGAATACGTATACGGGACTCTAACGAGTATCGAGACAGTACTTGACACTTAGTCACACCCAAATAACAGAAAATCAAACTTGGTCAAACTTGGTCAACATAGTCAAACACTTGATTTTAACTTATGATTTCACGAGTTGTTTGACACTTTTGATTTATGTTTTCTCAGGTACCCATAGAGCACGCTAGGGCTAGGCTACAAGGCATCTCATGCATTGTTTTTTCATTTTGTTGAAATAAATACTTGTAATTTACATCCATGAAGTCGTGCCATTTTAGCACAAAAACTCTTTATGCTTTCGCACATTTACTTATGTTAGTTATGTTTCCGCTCCAACTTAAACGTTTTCAAAACTAATTAATGCTTCCGCAACTTAGGAAATAACTTACTTAACTTTTTCATGTTGAACGAAATCAAAGGTTTTGTTAGACTATCATATAAAGTCGTTCGACATGACCAATGAATCGGATCATGACGCTAGACCAACCAATCACGCTTTCATTTACGGCTTCGGTAGAGGTGTAAATTTGGCGGTGTGACACTAAGGGAGTACTCGGACATGGCAATTACATAAAACTTTATTTTTCAGAAATTATATATATGTAAAATATAATTAGTTTACTAATATTTAACAATATACATGTCCAGATCAATAATTGCATTAAAGTTTTTGACATTTATATCATAATAAATCAAAAGGACAGATACTCCACAATACTACATACCTTGGACCTCCTCGGAGTGCTAACTTTGACCGAATCTTTAGACATCCTTGGAGTCGAATAAAGTCGCCTCGAAACACCTCCTTAGAGTGAGTACCCAGCGATTTCAAAGCTTTTGAGGCCGATTTTTGCAACAGTGAGAATGATAATACATGCAAATCATGTAGTTGGTCATAGACCAACACGTTTATGTAATTATCGACCCTCTAGTTGTGTGGCTGTGATTTTATTGATTGAAACGGGAACTTGTGGCATGATTAAGCTAGACTCGAATCTAGGATAAGTGATTTCCGTAAAAAATCCAGGATGTTTTGGTGGAGGCAATGCACCTTCACCACCCAACATGTGAACCACGGATGACATACTTGGTCTATCATCTGCGTGTTGTTGCACGCATGATAAACCGATATGTATCGATTGAAGCACCAGAGAAGCATTCCATGAGTCCCCTAAAGCTACATCAACCAGTTCAAGAGGCTTGGCTTCCTTGTAGAGTCTCCATGCCTAAACCATTTAGAAAATTAGAAAATTAAATCAGGATGATTATTGATAGCCAACTTTCTAATTATCACCAGTGTTGTAAAATCAAGATTAATAGGTGGTTAATAGGTAATCGGCGGTCCACCATTACGATTTCACCTAATTATCCATAAAACTAGTTGGCAGTAAAATCGGTCAAAATTAGTAAGAATATGTCAAATTTGCTATAAAAAGGCTTAAAACTGGTAAAAATCTATAAAACAATGTGTGTGCATATATATTAGTTTCAAAATTACATATCAAAATTTTAATCCGATTAATCACTAGTTGGTACCCGATTCCCCGACTAACGCATAGCAAATTTACAACACTGATTATCATACTATGTTCTAGTTACCATACTTACATGCCCGAGGAGATTATTTTGGTGGTTTTGATGAGTGAATCCTCTATTTTTCTTCCCACTGATGATCTCAAGCACCAAAACACCAAAGCTAAATACATCTGATTTTAGTGAGAAAAGCCCATTTGTTGCATACTCAGGAGAAATGTAACCCCTGTATAACATTCGCATCCAAGTGAGAAATAAAAGATATGTTAAGAAATAATTTCAGTATCATTTTATAGATTCTTACAATGTACCGACAATGTGGTTGGTATTGGCTTCAGTCTCATACTCTTTGAACATTCTAGCCAAACCAAAATCTGATATTTTTGGATTCATGTTAGAGTCAAGCAAAATATTGCTTGCTTTAATATCTCTATGAATTATTCTAAGTCTGGAATCTTGATGGAGATAAAGAAGCCCTCGAGCAATCCCATTGATGATGTTGTAGCGTTGGCGCCAGTCAAGTAACAAGGAGTTACTTGTATCTGCATAAATTTGGATTTTAATCATTTTATGTTACTTTGTTTTACAGTGTCTAATAATTTATTTACGCTTTTGAAATAATATGAGAGCATCCAAACCGAATAAAAAGGAGTCCAAGCTTTTGTTGGGCAAATATTCATATATCAACATCATTTCCTCTCCTTCAACACAACACCCCAAAAGCTTAACAAGATTTCGATGTTGAAGTTTGGCTATACATATAACTTCATTTTGGAACTCAACGAGTCCTTGCTTTGATGTCTTTGACAACCGTTTCACAGCAATTTCTCCTCCTTCTTCAAGCACACCCTGAAGATCATTACTCTTAATATGTGTTGTAAAATCAATAAGCGTTGGTACCGACTAGCGATTAATCATATTGGAGTTTTTATATGTGATTTGTTCAACTTATATAGATACACACACATTTTTCACTAATTTTGACCAATTTTAACTAATTCTGACAAAATTTGATAGTCTCACTAGTATTGTAATACTTTCTCAAATAACTTATAATTTTTTTTTTGTACAATTATGTAAACATAATTAAATAAAGACTTACATAATTAACATATCGCATAATTATGGTTTGTTTTTGTTGTTTGGATTTGGAATTTCAGCAGGGCCGGTCCGGAAGGGAGGGCGAGGCAGGCGACCGCCCATGGCACACAAATTTAAGGGCCCATAATTTAAAAAATGTGTATATATTTTATCTGTTTTTTTATATAAAAGTCTATATGAGTTAGTTTGGACTCAATAAAACATAGACACAACCAAAATTAAAATAAACTCATTAGTTCACAAACGACATATATTTTAAACTCAATTGACCTTTACCCTATTAGTAATTCATTTTACATTTAAATTATATCATTTTGCTAAAATACATTGGTTTTTTATAATTATTATTATAATAATAATTATCATATTATTCACATTTTAAATATAAACCATTGAGTTTACTTTTTAGGAGAGTCTCTTTTTGGGGCCCATTATTTTCCCCTTGTCCTGGGCCCACAAATTTTTTCGGATTATCAGGACCGGTCTTGAATTTCAGTAAGCATATTTACCTTGTAGACTGCACCAAAACCTCCTTGTCCTAGCTTATTATTATCTGAGAAGTTACCGGTGGCCTTAACTACCTCATTCAACCTGAAAAATGGTAGCTCCGAATCTTTCTTCTGGTCCTTGCTTACTAAAGCTGATAAATTATGAGACAACACTAATGTTACAACTTACTCCGTTATAGACTAGATATATAAAAAGATAATAATATATATGCATAGAGCATGGTTTGTGAAATGAAAGTTTAGAACTTTTAAGGAAAGAGCTTGATTAAATTACTCTTATTTTTGTTATATGATTTTCTCTTCCTTCTCCATGCATATAGTAGCAATGCAATGCTGAGCATAACAACCGCAGATAAAATTGGCAAGATCACTTTGATTGGATGTGATTTCTTCTTGTCAGGACCAGGTTCTATCTTGTCTGTAAAAATTAAGTTCTAATCTCTTAGTATTTGACCAATTGTCAAACCAAACTAAACGTGAATTTTAACTAATTTGCAAAGTAATAAATGACGGCACATCATGTAACATTCTATTCAAATTCCAAAACGCTCATTTACAAGAGAGATGTTGGGGGTAGTAAAAAATGATTCGCCTCAAATACCATCAATGTGTTTTGTGCGCATTGGATGTGGATGAGAGGAGAACTTTGGAAGTTTTCACTCAGGCAACCAAAAACAAAGTCGTGAGCTCTTATAATTAGATAATAATACTACTGGTATGAGGGGACAGATGTTACACATATAGATTGAAAGATGTGAGCTCCTATATGGCAAAGCAGACAATATTGTTGGTACGAAGGGTCGGATGTTACACGTATATATAAGGAAACTTAATGTTTTTGCGGTGTAAGTGTTATATAGCAGCATTTACATGTGATTCAATGAATGTTATGTCTCATAATAACTAATGTTTAAGTAACCATGAGATACAACACACATAGAATCAAAGTGATCACAAATGCGCATACCAATTAATTTAGGGTTGGCCATTTTTATATAGATATCTTGCCTAGAAACATCTCCTTTTGTAGCCAATTAATCTATATCTATCAGCTCACCAGACACTCACCTCTTCAAGTTCAATTCAAAGCAAATAACCAAATCAAAACGTGTAAGCAATTTAAGTACGCCTCAAAGGAGCATATATACAACTTAAGTATGCTTCATAACAAATTAAATGTAAAGCGAAAACCACAACAGATCTTAACAATATTCAAAAAAAAAAGCCTTCACTAAAACGCGTACAATGTTTATGTTTGAACTAATATTTTCGACAGCTTGTTATAAGGATTACAATATACACGTAAAAAAGGCTCAAAATTGACATACAAACCCTAACATCGAACATCGAGTGACGAGATCTTACACCAGGGACACCTAGGGTTCCAAAATCCAATTTCAGACCATCCATATCGAAGAACCGATTGCGAGAGAAGCGATTCAACAACGCAATCGGTTAAATACACAGCAAATCACGTAAGCGAATGAAGCAGGATGAAATTATGGATGAATAAAAGTTAAAAATGCTGAAGTAAACGATGGCAGGGAATTAAAATTATGTTGAAAGTTACTTTATAATATAATGAAATTGTTAATTCGATAGACACTAGAAGCGCCCCCAAGAAAAGCATGGTCCAAGTGGGGCATCCCCTGGCGGGGTCCAAGTGGCAGAGCCCGTGGCTGGGGTCGAAAATGCATTAGAATTTTATTTCGGACAGAAAATGCTTTATGTAAAACTTGAGGACTAAACGTGTAATTTGTTCAAAACTGCCACAGTCGTTATCTAATAACTTCCATTTTAATTTCCATATAAATGATCGATCTAGAATTCAAAAATCCATACACGAATCTTGAATCAAACTCTGATTTATCCGGTCGAATTATTGATATCCACTTCAATTTATTTGTTCTGAAAGTGAACATACACGACTTCAGATTTATTTGTTTATTGCTCAACAGTTACGAATTTCCCCAAAAGTATCTTCATTCTGGTTTAAAAGCTTCAGATTAAATCAAAAGGTTTGGTCAGGGTCCAGACTTCTCCGTATCAACTTTCAAGTATGGTTCGGGACTTCTCACTTCACAATTGGAAGGAAATTCATGATGACGCCAGACAACTTCTCATTTTAGAATATATATTAATTCTGCAATCATTGTTCATATGTGTCAAGGCATTGTAATTTGGTTTTTGTTTTTCTTTCAATTCAATGATATAGATTTCGGTTAATTCTTGATCATGATATCTTCTTGAAAGGTTGAAGCATAGAAGGGGGTGTTAGACCATGCGTAGTGGTTTGGGGGTGGAGAAGGGTGGGTTATGACGCGTCAGTGCCACGTAGGAGAGATAATAGATGGTGGAAAATGGGTGTAATGAGTGAGTGGATAAGAGAGAGATGGGTACAAAATAGGACGATGAGGTGCTATTTTATTATTGGTTGAAAAATAAAAAAAATAAAAATAAATAAAAAAAATCAGATGGGGCCCACCAAAACTGCAGCTCTTCTCCTTCTTCTTCCCCTCCACGGCGTTGCCAACCAAGCCCCTCCACGCCCCGCCCGTTTGGTGTTGACGGGCGTCGACGCCCCCTCCACGCCCCGATTTGCCTCCACTACACCCGGTGATCTTAATAAACTCAAAACAACATTAGAGACTGATTGGTTGATTTGGTTGATGTAGTTCAATAGCAGTAAACTGAAAACTTAAACCTAACGTGATTTGTTTTTTTTTCAACTGAACACTGCTTGCTATATAATTGTGTAGTGATTGTATTCCTATTGAAAGTGATGCAAATGCATATCAATCCTATTGAAATAAACTTACTTGTTAAGTCGGATACGGCCATTCTAACATAAAGATCTTGGCTTTCATCAACATCTCGAACATCAAGCAAATCACCGAACCACATCATACATCCGCTTCCACCGCTCCTGATATCAATATTTGAGTACGCCATACACGAGCAATTGCTCCTGCACTTGCTCGCACATTCATCAAGTGTCATGCTCGTATTGTACCACGATTCACGAGTATCGGGAAGTTTAACATTTTCAAACGGTTGAAAACCGTCCCCGTTCGAGCAATTTAAAGGTGTCTGACGCTTACACCCACTTCACCACACGGACGCATTCCATTTGTCTGGGTTTTGTGGTTCGAACCCTTCCATACAACCGCAAACTGGTGACTTATTCTGGTTACACCTTCCGTTTGGACCACACAACCCGTATTTCCTACATGTATCTGCGTTTACGTTATACGTGTTTACGTTCCGGTATACGATCCACTGTTGCGTTCGGTTAATCCAGTTGAAACGTTCGTGGGAACCATCAGGACCCATGTAGACACGTGACGGGACTGAAATATTAACAAGTGCGAACCTGTAGAACACCTCTTTATCATTGAAAACAAAGTCGTGTGAGATTACCGCGTACAAACCATTTACAGGCAATCCGTTGAACGTAAGACCATTCCATGGTCCGTACCTCGTGAAGGGAGTCGAACCTCGAAATGTGAACAACTGTGGAAACCCGTTGGTATACATGAACCAGACGAATCTGTTATTGGTGTTTCTCTGTTTGCAACCCACACGACCGTCTGTGGTGATATATTATTATACCATATCCCCAAATACCGGTTTGTAGAGCTTCCGGGACTAAAAAACCCAAGTTGGTACATTTCATCGGCCGAGACAAGGGTGTCGCCATCTCGAATGACTTGATCAAAGTTTATGTTGTCTACTGCTGCACATGTTATCAAGATTGAGATTAGAACACCCGAGTGTAATAATAATGTTAGCTAGCTTCTCCATAGTTGTCGAACTTGATCCTTGGGTTTATATTTGAATTTCAGCATTTAAGTGTTGGACAAAAGGTGGCAAACGTCTAGTGCAGGGCGGATCTATGAAGACGGGAGGGGTCTCCTAGGAGACGGCTGGAATTTTCGCGCGTATAGTGTAAAAAAATTTGTTATATATGGCCGGAAACCGCGAAATGAAAATTTGGATACCCCAACTGTGTTTTTTTTGACCCAATCTACTAAAAAAAAAGGCATCAAAAAACCTCCTCTCGCAAACCCGCGTTTTCGTGTCCGCAGGTCGTGCGAGCAACGCGTTGATTTAAACAAATTTGGATCCGAAACCCGTTTTTGCACCCCCCTGTGCGAGGGTAGGACCTTTGGTAAAACCCATCATAAGACTTTGAAACACATTATGAGGTTTATCCTTATAAACCAACCA
>WOUH02000009.1:10080097-10090846 GCA_009936405.2 Stevia rebaudiana
TGATAGGCACACCCATGGACCGGCTCAACATATGGAGGGGCACCCATATGTTAGAAGACTTACTCAAGAGGAAAACAACTTGGTGGAGTATCTAACGGAGCAACACATGGAGGCTCTTAGTTTGTCGTTTCTATTTTGTTTATATTTATGAACTATTGTTGGTTTATGTTTTTGAACTATTGTTGGATCTGTAAAACTGGTGTCATTTATATATATTTCGTATTATGTTTTGATTGTTGATGGTTTATAATGCATATTCATTTGTTTGTTGATGGTTTGTAATGTATAATTTAATAAAAATAAATATTCAATAAACGGGTCGTATAAATGAAATATAAAAAAAGGGATTTGCTATTTACACACCCCTAAACAAAAAACAAAAAAATAATAATAAATACGACTCGTATATATAATTTCCTCGTCTAACAACACACCAAGAATTCAACCAAAACCAATACGGGTCGTATAAATGAAATGTTAAAAAAAAAATACAACCAATACGGGCCGTATAGCACTATACGACCCGTATATAGAGAAAAGAAAAAAAATATAACCAATACGGGCCGTATAGCACTATACGACCCGTATAATGCCGTATCCTCCTCTAACAACACACCATATATTCAACCAAAACCTATACGGCCCGTATAGAGCTATACGAGTCGTATAACAACTTTTCACCCGACACAATCAGAGAATGTAAGAGTATGTCGGTACGAGGTTCAATACGGCCCGTATAGCCCTATACGGGTCGTATTGAGGTGTAGAAATATAAAGTAGGGGTGTGTAAATAGCAAATCCTTTATTTTTAATTAATTAGCAAACACACTTTACGAGTTTGGTAATATACATTTGGTTTGTATTAGGGTAGACGGGATTGGAAGCAGGTAAGTTCTATTCGTTTTACTGAACTCTTAAGTATTACAAATTTTAAATATAAAAAATTAGTTTACCTTTTTAAATATATAAGATAAATACATAATAACAAATTTAAATGATTAATTTTAAAATTTAAATCTATTTTATGATTTAAATATAATTTTTTTTTGAAATCATTTATTATATTTAGATATAGAAATATACAAAGAAAAAGTATATATAGGGAGTCGGTATATCATTATCCGGCTTTTTTAATCACTTTACTTTAGCTAATTTATTAGTTGAATTAAATATTTAAGCTGAACCAAAGGTTAGGGGAAGGTTCATATAAAAACGAATTCTTCGGGTGGGAACCAAAAATCACAATTTAATGAACTTTAAAAATTTTCAAATTTATTCATATGTTATTATTTTATAAAACGAATTACTACATTGAATCACAATTTTTTCTAGTATGAAAGAGGATAATATATGTGATTTAATGGTGCAAACCGTTTTAAAAATTAACAACGTATGAAAAATAAGACATATTTAAAATTCACTAAAATATGATTTTTTTTGTTCTCGCATAAAATGTGTTATCTCTTTAACAAACCCCAAAAGTTAAGCATGATATATTAATATTGTTTTAATATTACCTCTAATAAATTTAATAACTATTATAATTGATTTGCTATCAACAAATAAACAAAAATAGGGGATTAAGATAATCTATGTATTATGATGTCATGGACATACTTTGAATTAAAAACTCTTGATAATATCAATTAAATCCCAATTAACCATTACAATATGATATAAAGAAAATCACTATTGCAAATTCATATGAAAATGACCCCCATATGAAACGTATGTAAAGTGTAAACAGTTAAAAACAAACAAGAAAAGGCATTAAACGTGTACTTTTAACCTTTTCTACATTGTAATTTCATTCCTTTTATGCTTCTTTCATGAAAACCTCAAAAGATTGTATGCATATGCTTTACCCATATCTTCTCTTTCACTCACTTCAATGTCCAACAGTTGTTGATGTCCAGAAATCAACCACAACATGCTTTATTCACCATTACTAAATTCATTGAAACTTGTAGAATTTAGTATATGTGAACTACTCTTTTATCCAGTAAATCCATGAGTGACCTTAAGCTTTAGGGTATGTTTTATCAATATCATAATACATTTATATGAGTTGTAATTTTGGGTAGATTTAAATGAATGTACCAACTGACCAACTGGTGTTGCTGATAAAGACAAAATCATGCAGCATCCAGTACAATCAAATCAAATCAATCAAAAGTATAATGCAATTGCAAATTCTAGGGTTCATAACACTGATCAGTGAAAGTATTCAAAATCTTGAGGTTACTTTGCTTATATCCATAAAAAACAGTGTCTCCAACACACTAACTGTTCATCACTTACTGAAAGGCTAAATAAACAGACACACATTTAAGACACCAAAACAAGATCCTAATTAAGTAGTATATACATCTCAAATTAAGTTTCTTATAATCGAAACAGATCAAATGTTTATGCATGCAAAATGAAACCCTAGATCCATATATGTTAATCATAAGGTAAGGATATAATAATCAGTGGAAAAAGAAAGATATAACTTAGATTCTCGAAGGCCATCATCATGATGGCAAAATCAGTTCTTAATAAAAGACAAACAAGAAATATAACATATCCAAACCCTCAAATCATATCCTTTTTCAATTAGTTTTAAGATTTCTTAGAGTAGCAAAACCTGTTTGGTAGGATTCTGTGTTCTGAGTGTTTGACAGAGTTAAATTAACTAGAGTGAAACAAAGTTAATCATCATTACACTCACCTTCGTCTTCTTCATCTGTCATCACTAAACAATACACACAAGTACACAACAAAAGATTGTGAAAACAACCTTAAAAACCATTAATTCAAGAAAAAAAACACAAACCCACCTCCGAAATTGGATAATTTCTTGACGGGATCATGTAAATGCAAGAAATATCGAATCTTTAGAGTTTAGAACACTGGAAGCTACAATTGGGGGGGATGAAGTCTGGTCCGACACACTAGCTAGATCAAGAATCTTTATGCCCTCATTGGTCAACCAAGATGATGCTGAACAATGGTTGCGTTGACTTTGATGATACGTATGCATATACATATATATATATATATATGGATAAAGAGAGAGAAAGATCCAGGGTTTCTAGTGGCATCGAGCCAGACAACATTCCCCTCAAAAGATTAAAGAAAAGCTTCATCTTTCAATTGTTTCTAGCTTATTGTTCATCCTTTTGGGTGTGGTTTTAAAGAGAGAAAGTTGGATGATAGTGGTGACTAGTTAACAAAGACGTGAGAACGATAAGGAATGGTGGTGTGCATAAAAGGACAAGCGGAGTCATAAAGCCAAACCAACAAACACCCGCTCCTGAAAGAGCTACAAATGCACCTCTTCATTAAATACAATTCATTTTGATGACTTCACACAAGTTATTGATTTCCTAACCCTTAATTATTAGTTGTCCAGCTCCCTTAATTATTAGTTGTCTAGCTGTTAAATATCGAGTTTGTCCTGAAAACTCTCACTTTTCAATGTGGAGGTCGGGGTTCGAATCTGTTTGAGAGCGGTTTGAAAGGAATCAGGTGATTTGTCGACTCCGGATATAACCCGGGTTCGATTCTAATGGGGGCAAATGTTTACCTATTTGACGAGGGTTTTTGCGCATCTGGTGTCGTCGTGTATTCTCACGGAGTTCGAGTAGTCGACCTTGACTACGTGCCGTGAAAGTGAGGGATGAACGTACGTAAGAAAAGACGTCGATAAAAAAAATCGAAGAGTTTAATGGATTAGCCCTGCTTAATTAAATATGTTACACTAGTCAACCTAGAAGACAACATGTTAATTGATCAACCGAAAAAAATTGTTATTCTTATCTCATGCTTGTCATTCTTGAGTTGTTTTCATGTGATGTTAAAAATTTATATGTGATTGATAGTCATGGACCGTTTAGAACACATGGTAGCTTCTTCTACTAATTAGTTAGCTTCTAAAAAACGTGTTTTTCGAACACTTTGACCAACCTGAGATAGTCGTCGCCCCAGAACGTCACAGGAGGTAAACGGCTCACAGTTATAAATCCAAGCCAAGTGATGAGGTTCCCTTGCTTAAATCCTGATAAAAATTCCCCGATCATTGTCGTGGACTGGCCACCCAATGCATCACACAGTAGGATTTAAACTTATGTCACATTTGGAGAACCCCCAAGTTTTAACCACTAGGGCACTTTATGCATCATGAGAAAAGAGCTAGCTTGAAACCCGCAAAAATATTGAAATAAGTATATAAATAAATTAGAAACGGTTTGTTTGTATGGGGTAATTTTTCTCATTCTTTCTAGCTACTTGCCTATTATCTTATAAGACATCCTGAAACAATGAGGGATACACATTTTACCCACAACAATAATATACTCATCATTCCCACATACATCACATATCTAACCTATTAAATAATTGCTGCGTGAGTGGAGAGAACAGAAAAGAAAAGATGAGACCCTTAGAAACCCAAGTGCACCCATCATTTACCAAGTGCATCCTCTCTACAATGTTGCATGCCCCCAAGGACTCCCTCCACGTCATAAGTGCAGCCTCAAGAATTCCCATGTTGGGGATAGTCTAAGTTGTAGGTTGTAACCATTTTCGTCACTCCTACTTCCCAGCGATAAAGAGGATGAGAAAGTTCAAATTTTCTACCAAAAAAACACATGACAGAGTTTGGAGTTTCAGTTATATATATAAGTGTACGTTATTTGATAATACCAAACAAATATTAAGTAAAAATCATGGCCAGTTTATGTGAATATATATCTTCAAACAAACATAAATATACTTTAAACTTATATAGTTAAGTAGCCAATCATAGATACCTAATCCCTTGCTTAATTATGTTCTCGTGTGGGGAATTGGAGGGAAAGACAGATTTGAAATAGAACTATAAATTTGTTTTATCGTCATTAGTTTAATTTTTGTTTTATTTGGCTCTACGATTCTAACATCGTTAGTTATTTACAGTGGTGTAAAAATCTAAATTATGCAATTTCACACACATATAATAAAGTATGTGTTTAGGATAGGATGTCTCAAAACCATGAAAAGGATAGGAAGGAATTTGGGTTATTGATTTTTTAATTGAATGGTTAATGGGTTGTTTAAAAACGAATGGGTAAGTGTGCTGATAGAGGTCATACACTACAAGAAAAGTGAGTTTTAGCAGGGACATCATTAGCGGCGACGAAGACATTAGCGGGGACAAACCAAAAAACTCGCGGGGTACATTAGCGGCGACATCAATAGCGGGGACATGTCGCCGCTAAAACCCTAAAAATAAAGCGGGCTTATTTCCCTCCCAGTCGATCAGAGACTACTTTACCAAAATCATTTGCCCCCAAAATCCCAAAATCGGAGAAAACTTAACACCGATCGAAGCTACTCTTCCACCATTGCCGCCGGCGTACTCTTCCACCATCGCCACCGGCGTACGCTTCCACCATCGCCGCCACCGACGTACGCTTCCGCCGTCTCTACCACCGACGTACCCTTCCACCGTCCGCCACCGACGTAGCTTTCCTGCTTCCGCGTCACCTTCACCGGAGGCGCAACACCACCACCACTAGAGTACTGCTGCGTCTTCCTGCTACCGCCACACTAGAAGCAGACGAACCGTATGGCCGATTACTCTTGAAATTTCTCATTTTCGGTAAGCTTAATACTGTTGAATTTCTCATTTTCTGAAGTTTGACGACCATAGATGTTGAATTTTGTTTATTTTGGATTTCTAATTCATAGTTGTTATGTAAACATTCTTATTCTTCTGATAGTTAATTTTGGATTTCTGATTCATAGTTTCTGTTTGTTGATATTTTTTTTAGATTTGAGGTGATTGTGATAACATATTCAAGCACAAATCACTGGTTTAGGGTTTGTTGATTGCTAATTTTTCATAATTACAGGTAACATAAAACCTAATTAAATTGTTATATGACTGTGGTATACTATTTTGAATTGAGGTTATAACAAATAAATAATTGTGAGTTTATGCTTTGATATGGAAGTGTGAATTAGATAAATATTATAGTATGAAATATATACTAGGCTTGTTATAAAAACATATATGAAATTGGCTGTTATGACTTGGTTTTGGGTTGTAATCATCACGAGCTTAAATTATGTTTCAATTTGCCATTAAACAATTATGTAAAACTCTATCAATAAAAGCCTAAATTATGTTTCAGTTGCATGGTTATGTCTATCGATAAAAGCTGGATTACCAATCAAAACCGTAGATCACCCGAGTACGAGCAAGGACTCACCTCTTTTATTGAGATGTGCAAAGAACTTCTCGATAGCAGAGGCTATGTTAGATGTGCATGTGCAAAATGTCAAAATACTCTCTTAATACCTTTCATCAAAATGAAATATCATATGCACGCATATGGCATTTGTCGGACTTACAAGAAGTGGACCTATCACGGTGAAAGCTTGCTACCTGCGGTTGTAGTTGTAGATGACGTTGTGCCAACAAACGATATGGTTGATGTTATTGAAGACGTTTTGAATGAGCGTATGGAAGAGGATCCAGACCCTGAAGACGGAAACTCGAGTACAAAGAGTAGCAATGATTTTGAAGACCTGTTAAGTCCAATCTGAATTATATCCTGGTTGTACCAAGTTTTCTTGTCTTGACTTTTTAGCAAACCTTATGCATATCAAGGTGAAGAACAAATGGACTAATAGTTCATTTGATGAGCTTCTAGAGGTGTTACAATCTTCACATCCAGAAGGCAACAAGGTCCCCCCTACCCATTATATAGCCAAAAAGACATTAAAGAAGATTGGTTTAGGGTATGAGTCAATACACGTGTGCAAAAATGACTGTGCTCTATTCTGGGGAGACCATCACGATTTGCAGAATTGTCCAGTTTGTAATGAGAGTCGGTGGGTCAATACAAATACTAAGGGCAAGAAAGTAGCTCACAAGGTGTTACGATACTTTCCTTTGACCCCCAGACTACGTCGTTTGTATTGCTCAAGGCACACAGCAAAAGATATGATATGGCATAGTACCGGACGATCAGAAGAGGGTACGATGCGTCATCCTGTTGATGGATCTTCATGGAAAGAGTTTGATAAAAAATACGATAGCTTCTCAATTGAACCTCGGAATGTTCGTCTGGGGCTTGCTGCTGATGGTTTCAATCCGTTTGGTAACATGAGTTCGGCTCATAGCACGTGGCCTGTTGTACTCACCACATACAATCTGCCTCCATGGCTATGCATGAAAGAGTCCTCATTTATGCTAACCTTATTGATTCCTGGCCCTAAATCACCCGGGAAGGACATGGATGTTTTCCTTAAGCCGTTGGTGGATGAGCTTAAGCATTTATGGCACTCAGGTGTACGCACTAAAGATGCGGCGACAAACACATTCTTTACAATGAAGGCAGCGTTGTTATGGACCATAAACGACTTTCCAGCTCGTAGTAGTTTATCAGGTTGGAGTGGACAAGGCTATAAAGCATGCCCCACTTGCAACGAAGACACTCCTTCAACACGTGTAACAAATAAAGTCGTATATGTTGGTCATCGTAGGTTCTTAGATGATAACCATGTGTGGAGAACAAGCTTGGACTTTAATGGGGAACCTGAGACAAGAGGCCCCCCTAAAGAATTTAGTGATGCTGACATAGAAGCTCAACTCAGTCGTCTACTCCATCGTCTACCTGGCAAGCATCCTAATCTTGGAGGTGTTACGAGAAAGCGGGAGGAGTTTGAGTTGAACTGGTCCAAACGCAGCATATTTTTTGAACTTGAGTATTGGTCTTCCTTGCAGTTGAAGCACAATTTAGATGTAATGCATATCGAGAAAAATGTGTGTGACAGTTTGTTGGGTACCCTCTTAATGAATGATAAGACCAAAGACACTTCAAATGCACGGGTCGACTTGGAAAATCTTAACATTCGAAAGACACAATGGTTGGAACGAAAGGGTGGTAAGTTCTATAAGCCCCACCCAAAATATTCATTCAAAGTCAGTGATCGAAAGCTTTTTTGTCAGTTTATAAAAGATGTTAAATTGCCGGATGGGTTCGGTTCTAATATCAGCAAGAGAGTGATAGATAACAATACTAACATTACTGGGTTGAAATCTCATGACTGTCATATTCTCATGCAACGTTTGATACCAATCGGGGTTAGAGGGTTTTTGGCCAAAGATATTTATACACCAATAGTAGACCTTTGTACGTTCTTTAAGCAACTTTGCTCAAGAACATTGCTGGTGGAGGATATGAAGAAAGCAAAGGATGCCATTCTTATGATATTGTGCAAGTTAGAGTTAATCTATCCTCCTGCCTTTTTTGACATCATGGTTCATTTAGTTTTGCATTTACCTGATGAAGCGATCCGTGGTGGTCCCGTATGTATGAGATGGATGTATCCGTTTGAAAGGTATATGAAAAAACTTAAAAACTATGTTAGAAACAAAGCAAGGCCGGAAGGTTGTATTGCCGAAGGTTATGTTGCTGAAGAAGCTCTATCATTTTGCTCGATGTACCTTCGAGATGTTCAAACTCAATTCAATCGCCCTGACAGAAACGAGGATGTTGTTGTCGAAAAAAAAAATTGTGGGTGTTTGAGTCTCAGTGTCGTCCGGCTAGCGCAGCAAAGCTTAAACCTTTTTCTTCAACCGAAAAACTTGATTTAGAATGGTTTGTTCTTGATAGTTGTCAAGAAGTCAGGGACTATATGAAGTAAGTGTTCCTATATATTTAACTTTTTATTGGCTACAAAGTATTTTCGTCTTTCTTACTTGTATAATTTTGCCATCAATGTAGAGAATTCAAATCTGAACACCCCCAAGATGATGTTAAAACAAAATTTCCGAAGTGGTTTTTAGAGAAGGTAATACATATATAACACATATTATTTTATATCCGTTGGGTAATACATATATAACACACATTACTCAATATTTATTAGGTTTACTTGATGAAAATACAAAATTCTCCAGAATTCCATTCAGAGTTGTATGCTCTTTCAATGGGTGCTGTAAGAGTTTTTACTTACACTGCTAGCATAGTCAATGGTGTTAGGTTTATGGTACTTGATCGTGACGCACAACGCACAACGCAAAACTCGGGGGTTTTAGTGGAGGGAGAGAAAGGTGAGAAATATTATGGGCAAGTAGAAGATATTATTGAGTTGCGCTATACAAATAAGTTTTCAACTTTCCTGTTTCGATGCAAGTGGTTTGATACTCGAAGGGGTGTCACGTATGACAATAATATCACTAGTATCTCCACAGAACACGAATGGCACAAAGAAGATCAACTGATATTTGCTTCACAAGCCAAACAAGTGTTCTACATCCGAGAACCTTCACGTGGAAACCAAAACAATAACCATCGGTGGGTCGTCGAGAATGTTAATCATCGAAAAATTTGGGATCTCCCTAAATTAAACGATGGTCGCGATGATAATGTTCAAAATGTTGACATTGACTTAGTTGAAGATCTTGACGTTGTTCACAACAACTCTTCATCTAATTGTGCACTTGTAATCGATTTAAGCCAATACTTTCAAAACATACCATCTAACGTTACTGAGAGCGAGACCGCAAGTGAAGTTAATCCGCCAACAGTTCCCATCAATGAAGTGTTTGAGAGTGAGCCTGATTATGATGAGGGCGATTCAGATTATTACACGGAGGAGTCTGAGACAGACACTGAAGTATCTGAGGGAGATTATGATTAAAAGAAAATTTGTTGTAATTTCTATTTGTATCTGATTGTAGGAAACTTTATATGCATTTTCATGTTGGAATGAAAACCTTTTTTCGTATTGTATTTTTTTTACTTTATTATAACTTTTTCAGGACATTATTCATGGCTGCTGTCATGCAAGGCCGAGGCCATGGTGGCGATGGCGCCGAGGATCCTCCACCTCCCGGGGGTTTTGGGCGAGGCCATCATGAGGCAAACTGTAAGTTAATTATCATTTATTTATTTACTATATTTATTGTGAGCAATAACTTTTATTCCATTTTTAGTTGTCGCACCTCGAAAAACAAGAGGGAGGGCGAAAAACGAAAAGCTTCTACAGGCGGTGGCTCGAAACGGGGGGCCTTTGAGTCTCCAGTTTGATAGATATGCTACATTCACACTAGTGGGTGAGATTAAGGACATGTTCACTCGCGAAGTGGGGATATATATGTGGGGGAACATTTCATTCGATCGAGATTCTTGGAGAAATGTTTCTCCTGCCGAAAAAAACGCCTTGCACGAGCATCTTAAGGTAAATGATTTATTTAAGTATTTTCATATGTTATATGATTCGCTTTCATTTAACTAACTTCCTTTGTTTAATTCTTAGCAATACTTCGATATGGATTCGATTCACCAGGATCCTAATCACGCTCAGTTACAAGATGGCATTAATTCAGTTTACCTAAAGCGATACTCTGACCGAAAAGGTGTTGCAAAAAAACACTTTGTTAAATTTGGAGGAAACGCCAACCCCCCTGACGGTATGACTCCAGAAAGTTGGAGGAAAGCTGTAGACCTTTTCATGTCAGATGCACATAAAGCACGATCAAAAGCCAACAAGTCAAATCGATCACATCAAGAATACACAAATTGCGGGGGAACGTCAACATATAGTAGTTATTGCTATAAAAAGGTTATGTTTTATATATATGTGTGCATATATTATATATATATTTATATATGTATGTAAGTGTTTGTTTATGGTATAATAAAATTTTGTTAAACAGAGTAAGAGCAGACTTGAAGCGTTTCGCAATGGCTATACTCGTAAAGATGG